>CBVK0100352693.1:0-20698 GCA_900067695.1 Picea abies
GTGCCTTTGGTACAACCTTGTGTAATTCAAAATCCCTAGGAAGCTAGCATGTGGACATGTGGGTCCATTACTATCCTTTAACTCCCTATTGTGATGTAATCTAAGAAAATATTGAAACTATCCTAGATTGAACATGTGGGCATGTATGGGCCCGTTACAAACCTTTATACTCCCCTAGTGTTTTGATCTAAGAAAGAAAAGTTTCAAACACTATCCTATCTTTGTAGCATGTGGGCATGTATGGGCCCGTTACAATGTTAAGACGTGTTTGAAAAAAGAAAACTAAGAGGGGTCCCAAGAAGGGTCGTTGTCCTCTCCTAAAGGTTTTAAACTTTGTTAAGGGAGATGAAATTGTTTTCACAATCTTTTTATGATTCTCAAGATTGCTTGGAGGTGCGAGAGAAGAGCATACTAAACGATTGTTACTTCAAATTCTAGTCCCAATGTGAATTAGATGTGATTAAGAATGATTGTCAACTTATGTTGTAAGTCAAAAAGGGCCATCCATGTGGCAAAAAGCAAAGAAGGGAAATTGATTTTTATCCTCCTAAGTGCCTATGTGTGTTTTTGACTAACCCCTTTATATGATGAGGGGACTAAGTGTAGTGCAGTTTTAAAACATGTTTGACATCATTTTTAAGAAGGCAAATGGCCTTCCCCACATCCCAACAACTTACAATGTGAAATTTTTCTCAGATGCGCGGCCCCTAGTGAAGACAGAGGCGCATAGAGCGTAGGCGCGTGAACAGAGATGAGTCCGAAAGTGCATGCACGCAGAGAAAGGCTGTCACTTAAGCGCATGCGTGCACAATGCACGTCTGTGCGGTAGAATACCTGCGCACTGGTGACAAGCAGCCGAGAAAGAAAAATCCGGATGGATTTCTCTCAATTCTCCTTTGAATTGTATGGTTGGCAGGTCGGCTTAGGCCGGTTAGTGCACCTGCAAGTTAAACAAACTAAAAGAAGAGAAAAATAAACCCAAATGAGGTAGGAATTTGATACCTTCCCCAATGGAGTCGCCAATCTATTGCACCTCCTTCGTCACCTTGGTGAGCAGAATCAAGATGCTTGGAATCCTAGTTGGGTCTTCTAGGCAGGACAACTGTAGAGAAAAGGGTTAGAGAAAGAAAAACAAAAACTAAGACTAAAAATTAAACTAATAAAAACTAAAATCATAAGCATAGGGACATAGAGCTAACAAGAACAAAAATACCCATGTCACCAATGTTTGAGGCTTGATCTATTGATGAAAACAAAGCACCAAGAAGAAAGGGACTATGAGTCCCTTCTTCCTCCAAGGGAAGGCTCTTGGACCCTCACTAGTAGCTCTTCTTACAACAAAGAAAATGAAAATGGTGATGAAAGAACTTTTTTGCAAATCCACTCAATGGAGAGGTGGATTTCTCAATGAAATGGTGTCAATGTGTTCTTGTCAAGGATGGAGTCCTTAAAACAATCTAGGCAGCATAACATTACTTTGAATTCCTTGAGAAAATGAGGTGCATTCATGGAGTTTTATAGCATTGCTTTGGCCTTTTGTTTAACTACTTTATAGTGTGAAAAGAGGCCATTTAGGGCATTATTAGGTCTTTGACCAGCCCACCATTCGGATCCAGCCCGGATTTGGAGGTCAAATCAACTTGGGAGCTGAACCATAAGTGGTTGGGAGGCCGACCACATTCATAAATGCACCATTTAGCAGGTGCACGGATTTTTGCGCTAACAGTCACGCATCATGCGCCTGTGCATGCTTTATACGTCCCTGTTCTGCGCATGTGCGTGTGCGCCCAATGTATGCAAAGCGCTCTTCAATTTTTCACTACTTTGTATAGTTTTTGACCTTTTTTGAATGTTTTGGTATTAATTCAGGTCCATGAATGACTTCATTACGGTTTGATGATGCTGAGTTCTTGTAACCATGTGGGGACGAAATTTCAGTGATAATAGTTACCCCTAGTTGAATGGTGGTACAACACTTCATACCATACAACTACATGCACGACTCCTTTTGAAGAGGTATATGGACAGAAGCCACCTTCATTTCTCTCATACTTACTAGGTGCCTCGAAGGTCCAGGTGGTTGACCTAACACTCATATCTCGAGAGGCTATTCTCCATACCCTCAAAGATAATTTGGTCATGCACAGAAACGCATGAAGCAACAAGCAGATCAAGGTCGCTCTAAACGTCAATTTGCATAAGGGGATTAGGTGTTTCTTTGACTGCAACCTTACAAGAAAACTTCCCTCAAGGCTGAGCATTGTCAGAGGCTAGCGCCCAAATTTTATGGTCCTTATACTGTACTCAAGCGTGTGGGACAAGTCACCTATCAGTTAGCTTTGCCCAACCATTCGAAGCTACATCATGTTTTTCATGTTTCATGCTTAAAGAAGGTGATTAGAGCTAAGTGCCAAATGCAAACCAACCTTCCAGAGTTAGCTGAAGAAGGATCCATTTGGCTACAACCCAAAGCAGTTTTGGACCAGCGTGGGCATCGCCTACGTCAGAGAACCATCAAGGAAGTTCTAGTACAGTGGAAAGATACAGCTCCAGCAGACGCCACTTGAGAACCAGCTACCATTTTGCAGCAATTTCCTCATCTCAAGCCTTGAGGACAAGGTTGTTTTTATGGGGGTGGACATGTTAGGGTCCTAACCCGCACATAGGTAGAACAATATATTCAAATGTAATAAAGGTCAATATTAATAAGGCCTTTCAATAAAATAGAATAAGGTGGATGTAAGAAGACCTAATAGAATCTTCCACTTCTAGAAGGATCTTCCTCTAGAATCTTCTTTTTAGTATAAATAGGAGTCGAGGGTATGGGAACCCTAGCTTGGATATTATTGTAATAGAGCTCTTCTCAACTGGAGGTTTCCCCCACAAAGAGGACCGTGACCATTGCTTTCAGATTCAAAGTGTTATTTCTGTTGTTATTCTTATATCATTTAAGTGTTATTGTGGTGAATGTTCTGGTTATATTGTTGTTATTCTGCCATTACTAGCATTTATTTCAGTTCTGCATACTTTTTGTATCTGGTATATCATATTCATCCACAACATGAAGAGAAACAACTTGAATGTGGACTGAGCAAAAATCTTCGTTTATGTGCATTGTAACTTAAGGTTGTTGTCCCATTATTGTGAGGCAATGGAAAATGATAGAACATATATGACTTGGGACAACAATCCAAAGAAGGCTAATTTGGGGGATGGAGCCATAGTTTTAGAGAACTTGGAGGAAATTTTTTTGGGTGATCATGCAATAGATATTCCACCCCCATCCACCAATAGGTTTCCAAATGCAAGGGATTTTCCTTAATAATCACAACCTACAACATTGTGTGGGGGCCATGTAGCCATTGGTCATGTTCCATGACCACTTCCCACCTACTCCTACTCTTGTTCATTTGATAACATGAAATGAAACAAGATTTTTCTTGTGGAAAGAGGAAAACTTAATAGATATTAGATTTATTTGTCTTTTTCATGTTTTTACAGCCAATTTGGCATTCTACACATTTTTTTAATATATATGCAACAAAATAACCAAAATTTGTATTATATTAAAAATGCTCTTGGAATCTTTTGAAAATTTTGCTTCTCGGTTCCCACTCACGCTCCCCACTTCCAACAACATTGGGTCATGGAATATATCACATGGATCATCATGCTTTAATGACTTTATGCAAATAATCCCAAAAATGGTATTTCAACTCCAAATGCACCAGTTACTCCAAGCAAAATGGAAAATGACAACACTTTGACAACTAATCATATCATTTTGATGATGAATCACTTGCCCCTTGATTTCATGCCACCAAATATCTTGGTTAATTTATCTCACTATATGTATTTCACTACATAATATTGTAAAAGTTGTTTTTCTTAAAAAAAAATCCCAGTTCAAATTTATTTACTAAAACTCACTAATTGGATAAATTTCACCGTCAAAACGTTTTTTGCTTTTGACCTCCTTAATTGAAAACAAACTGAGCATTAAGTAAGGTTTTAAATGTTGGAAAACATTGATCAAAGAAACAACAAAATCTTGAAATAAAAATACCAAAACATTTTCTCAAGAGAAATTAAAATCAAAGCTATAGTAGCAAAGACAAAAGATAGTCCAAACATTAATAAAGTCTCTAATTAACTGTTTGCAAATGAAATCACTATTATTGTTAATTGGGTGTTAGATGCACATGAATTATATAAATGCAGAATGCCATTTATGTTGAAGTTTTACTTATACAACTAGTAGTTACAGTTCTTCTTTATTATTATAATCATTTAGCATATTAGTTGCATAAATAAGATCGTTGAATGAGAGGCAATCACAAAAGCAATAGAGATACACAGATTATCTTGGGAAACCCTCATGGGGGAGAAAAACCAACAAAAACATCCTCAATATATATAGACCAAAGACCGAATAGAAGATCCTCCTCTACTCCTTCACTAGTAAGAGTAGCACACCACTTAACCAAGAAATACCAAGAGATAGACCAAAAACCTCCTTGACGTCACCCCCAGTTGCAATAGTTTCTCCACCAAGACTTGCAGACTTCAGATTTGGATGTTGTGTGTGTCTAAATGAGGTGTCGACCTCTCTTATAAATAGTGTTCTGGCAAGCCTATAATTAGGTCTGGGTCGACTTGTCACTTTACCATATTAATTTACATTTAACTTTCAAGGAAAAATAGGGCTGACTTTTGCTAAGTCACAATAGGGCCTAATTAAATATAATATAATAATATTATTCAACTCTCTCTATCAGATAGAATATTGTTCAAAGTTACAATATTTCAACACTCCCCCTTAACAAGAATGGTATTCTACTGACAACATCAATAACAACTGACTGGACTCAATACATAATCAAGAGGAGGGGACATCATCATCAACATCGGGAACATTGTCGGTCATTGAAATTTTTTCTCATCATCAACATCAGTAGAAACTGAACATTATCATCATCTACAGCGCAGAGCTGGAGTAACATCAACATCATCAACAACATGAATTTATAACATCAACATCAACAACACGAAGCTGGAATAACATCATCATCAACAACATCATGAAGCTGGAACATCAACATCATCAACAACACAAAGCTGGAACAACAAAATCAACAACACAAAGCTGGAACATCATCTATATGTGGAAACAAAATGAGGTAGGTGAATCAACAATAACATCTGTGGTACTCTGACATACCTTGCTTACCAGACCTTTAGGATTTTCCCAAGAATCATAAGATTCCCTAGGGTATAAAATCCTAATTGAGCTACCACTACTAACCACAACTAACATATACATGCACAAGTACTCTGACAGGTCATCCTTATCGTACCTTTGGGATCTTCCCAGGGATGATCAATACCCTAGGATATAAAATACTAACTGAACTACCCGTTGTTGGTCAGGATACCATAGTATCATCAACATCACTCCCCCTTTCGAGGGAGGTCCTTTCAGACTACACCAATCTTGTCTTGGAAGTACTCAAACTTCACACGAGACAAACGCTTAGTAAACACATCTACAACTTGCTCATCTGTGCCAACATATTGGAGATTTACAACTCCCTTCTGCACCATGTCACGAATTTAGTGATACATATCTTTATGTGTTTCATCTTATCTGGAACAATAGGTTCTTTGTCATCTTTATGCAACTTTGGTTATCACATAGAATCATGGTAGCACCCAATGCATGCTACAATGTACTCCGCTTCTATCGTACTAAGAGTAATATTAGATTGCTTCCTTCTTTGCCACGAAGTCATGATTGGCCCCAAAATGGAACAATATCTTGAAGTGTTTTTTTCTATCTGGAGCACCTTAAGGTATCTCATCACATGCTTTGTAACTACAAGGTGAACATGCCTGGGCTCCACAAGATACTAACTCAAGGTGTTCATAGCAAAGAATATATATGGGATGGTATTCGTTAGATACATTAATGAACCAATAATTCGTCTGTATAAAGTAGCATCAACTAACTCTGTCGAAGTATCAACCATGAGCTTCAAATTCATATCCATGGGTGTGGTCATGGATTTACATTCCAACATGTCAAACTTCTTCAGTATTTCAATTGCATACTTCCCTTTGTTAAGGAAGATGTTCTCTGGTCTCTACCAAACTTCAATACCTAAGAAATAATGCATCGGGCCTAGGTATTTCATCTCAAATTCTGCAGTGAGATTCCTTTTGCAATCTATGATGAGATTTTCTTCTCCTGTCAAGAATAATTCATCCACATGTAGTAGCAATAAAATTGTCTCTATAGTAGCAATTCAAATTTACTCTTGGTAAATCCCAAGCTCATTAGAAAACTATCAATCATGCCATACCAAGCTCTTGGAGCTTGCTTCAAATTGTAGACATGAGTCTTCATGTCCTGTACTCCGAAACCAAATTTTCACATCACATTGTACCAACATGGTACACTTTCTCAACTAAAAATTAATTTGCACAATCATGTGGTAGCTCTATGTGCTTTCTACAGATTACTATCTGTCTCACTACCTAAGATTATGTCCTCGACTCTCTCTACAACTATTTTTTTTGGGACTAGGACTTTGCACCTACACTGCTCTAAATCTAAGAATGACTGCTCCATTCTCACTGTGGTTGTTGAACTCTGAGAGTAACTCCTCTACTCTATCACAACAATAGTTTCATCTGAAACTGAGAGTGGCTCAATGACTGACACTGAGGGTAGTTTATCCTCTTTCTCTGGAGGTAACTCAATATTCTATTGTAGTCATGTCTTCATGGCCCGACTAATGTACTACACCAACTGGCACTGGAAATAACTCAATCTCAAATACAGGGACTGTCATGCCTGCTCCCTATGAATCTCATACAGTGTCGGATTATTATAACGAATCATGTTTGTTCCATATATACTTCTTTCATTTACTAAAGTAATTGTCTCGTCATAGTCTTCTCCCTCTTGCTGGGAGAATCCTATAGACACAAATCATGCTTACTCTAAGTCTTGATTTCTTCTAAGTCTACAAAAACTTCATAGTCTCTACAAGATATACTTGGTGTTGAATACCAAGTCTTAATATGAAAAGTTGAGTCATCCTTCAAACGGATTTTGTTTCCTGACAAGGTGGCTTCATTATCCATTGACCAAGTCTATTGTGAGTTTTATTCTAATGTTTGGTCATATTTGGATCCTTTTTCTCCTTACAATCAATCTCTATATGAGATACTATGTATCTCAAAAGCAGCTTCTTCTTCATCTTGTTTGGTACATGGATGTATACGATCATGTATACAACTTGGATAGTTTTTTCCATGTCTCATCTAATATGTTGTCTCATGCAACCGTCACTATAGCTTCCTCAGGGTTATCATCTATGACCTACCCGAAACAAGAACAACAAGGGAGAAATAACAAACAAGAATAATACTCTTTATAATAATAATAAAACAATAGCAAGAACAATCATCACAGTAGCTCCTTCAAAGCTATCACTTGTGACCTGCATGAAACAAGGGTCAAAAGTAATAAATACAATAATAATAAATGAGAGAAACACTCTTCTAGTGTTGTGATCAATCATTCCTCCATGGTAACCTGCAAACAAAACAAGAAGTTTCTCCTAGAGGAAATGTTAGTTATATCTGGTAAATGATTACAATAAGCATTTATCTCAATAATGGTCACATGCTACCAAGTATAAAACTTTTCAAATATTGTTATCACAACTATAATGTTTACTTGTAATGAGGTAGTTATCAGACTTGACATGTGAAAATTTGAATCTTATCAACTTAATCAATCAAACCTGAAACCTGGAGTCTTGTCCTAAAGAATGAGTGTTGTTTCTTTTCTTATGAGTCTCCTTCACTCAAAATGACAAGTATTCTCTTCAACATGTCCTCTATACTAAGATAATATGCTTTCTTAACATAAATTTGAGTTAGAGAATAAATTCTATAATCTCAACCTTAATCAATCTAATACTTTTGACTTTAATTTTGACCAATGGTTAGTATGATAGTCATAACTTCAACAGATCAAAATACAACCTAGTTTTTCATAATATCATAACAAATAGAGGCATATTAAATTGATCAAACATGGGGTGCATTGTTCCTATGAATGTGCTCGATCTGAGATCCCTCAGGATCTATGATTGTTGTTTAGACAAAATATCATTTCTCCTGCAAATACCCTTTAGAATAATGATATTGTCTTAAACATATGTAAGTACATACCTTTGAGGGTATCAGTAGGTAGAGGAACCATCTACTAGCGGTGGAAAGAAATAACTAACTTTTAAAACTTCAAAGGTGCTTCGACTTGTAACTTAAAGTTAGTTGGATATTTGTTAGGGTAAGGCACATTGGGACAATAAAAAGCAGTCCCAACACTTCACAAAAACTTTCACTGCTACTGGTACTATAGTTGGTGTTGGCACTGCAATTGGTGTCGCAACTAGCAAGAAGACATTGGCACAAAGGAACTGGAACTGTAACTGCAACTTGATAGTGCAACTAATACTGCGACAGGTACTTCAATTGCAACTGCAAATTAGGGTTTTATGAGGTAACCCAAATTTTTGAAACTTTAAATTTTGGAATTACGATCCAGGAACTAGATGCGCCCTCCTAGGGAAAGCTCCTATATGTGGTTACTTCCCCCAATGTCCTCCTTAAACAGGGAAAACATCACAATTAGGGTTTATACAAAAACCCTAATTCTACAGTAGCTACAATATTGAAAAATTGGATTTTGGAGAAGGTGCATTGAGGCTAGTCACTTCTTATAAACTGTGAGTTAGTATCTTTCAGGCCTGCTCTGATACCATGTTGAAGTTTTACTTACACATTTAGTAGTTACGGTTCTTCTTTATTATTATAATAATTTATAATATTAGATGCATAAATAAGATCATCGAAAGAGAGGCAGTCACATAAACAATAGAGACACACAGATAATCATGGAAAACCCTCATGGGGGAGAAAACCCAACAAAAAATTCCTCAATATAGATAGACCAAAGAATGAACATAATATCCTCCTCTACTCCTTCACTAGGAAGAGTAGTGCACCACTTAACCAAGAAATACCAAGAGATAGACCAAAACCCTCCTTGACGCCACCCCCAGTTGCAACAATTTCTACTCCAAGACTTGTGCACTGCAAAGTTGGATGTTGTGTGTGTCCAAATGAGGTGTTGGCCTCTCTTATAAATAGTGTTTTAACTAGCTTGTAATTAGGTCTGGGTCTACCTGTCACTTTACCATCTTAATTTAAATTTAAAATTCAAGGCACAATAGGGATGAATTTTTCTAAGGCACAATAGGGCCTGTTATCCCCGATTTCTAGGGATAACTAGGAGATCATGTCTCGAGGCCCACAGGTCCTAGAAATGGAGTACCGAGAGAAGGATTGACCTGAGCATGGCCCTGGAGGGCCCATCCTTCTTCTTCTTTGTTGGATTTTTCCTATCAGCAGTAGCAGCATCCATCACCATCGTCTTGGACTTGCATCAGAGAAGACTCTTGCTCCATGAGGTAATCGGTTCAGGTATCATGGTATGTGTCATGTTTCATCGTTATAACTTTAAGATATATGCATCAGGTTCCTTACATTTCAAACAACTGCTTCGATCTTACACTAACCCACTTGACCATTGTTGGGGGGATTAATGGGGTGCCCTAGCAAGCTCCTTCCCATAGGTTTTGGTTAGCCATTAGGGGATATTTGAAGAGCCATCGTCTGCTCCCACCATACTATCATTTTACATCTTATCTCCCATACATCCATCCCATTCCCCTAGTCCGGGCATTAGGATGACCTATTTGAGGGGTTACACTTTGTCCTATGGGAAGAAGGGGCTAAAGGCCCAGGAGGTAAAAGAAGTGGGTAAAAGATAAAATCCATAGGAAATAAAACCTAGAGATGCCTCACCCAGGGATCCCCTAGAAGGCAATAAAAGGCCTCTCGATAAGAAACAAAAGAGACCCAAAGAAAAATAATAAAACAAGACCTAACCAAGAGGATGGGAGGTCTCATCACGAGCCATCCCATTATGTTCATAGGTATCTAGCAGTATGACATTGCCATTATCTGGTTACCATGCCAGGGTAATGACCCTTGGTTGCATGGCCAAGGGAAAGGGGGTCTCATCATGAACTAGCCTTATCATTTCTAAGAAAATACTCGTGGGTAACACTGTCAGCTCTAGTCACCACGCCAAGGCAGTGTCCTCTGGTCAGACCTTGAAATAAATAAGAGAAAGAACAAAGGCAATAAAGGGGCTTGGAAAAAACTGCATCCATGATAGGTACAACTCGCCTCCTACAAAGGCACCCACGGATAATACCTGCCCCTAGTATTCACTGTGTCTGGACATCCTTAGACCATATCACCTCATATTACATGGCTTTAATAATGTCCTTTGGAAACTTTCCTCTTCTTATGGATACTGGCCCAATAGGTTACGTTATCTTTCTCTTCAGCTTTGTATAGTAGATCAATGTAATATATTTGAGCTATTAGAGGATATGCTAGGGGTTTTATGCATGTATTTGATGAAATTAATGATGATATATGATTGACATTGCTATGATCCCGAGGACTAATGAGCCCATGGAGGGAGAAGTTTTTGATGTGCAGGACCATGCCTGATGGACAGGTACCAGTGGACCTGTACACATGGGGAGATGGTTAGCTCGGACCTCCATGGGGCTGAAGAGCCCATCAGATGGTTGATGGGATCCTATCAGTGGCAGAGATAGGACAGTGTTATGATGAGACTTTTCACATGAAGAAAAGAAGGATGTTCCACCCGGGACATTTCGGCTGAGCCCGGCCTAGGGGGTATGACCCACTTCAAATGGAACGTTATCCTCTTGATGGGCAGGACGTCACCTAGGAGATCTGGATGTCACCTTGAGCGTGTGGCAGTTTGGTGGATTACTGGCACTTGTGGCAGCTTGGAGGAGCCCTAAAAGGGCTAACGTCTGACTTGTGGATGCTAGACATGCCCAAAAAGGGCCAACGTCTCCCTTAGAAAGGCTTGACGTCCCATATTTTGCTCATTTTGTGTCTTTTACTTAGCAGTTAATGTAAAAATAGTGTAATTTTTGTAGTCAGCCTTGTCGGTTGTTTTAATGACCTATTCTGTAAATTAAAGGTCACGGATTGATATATATTGAGGATGTTTTTCCCTCATTTGGACATAACACAACACACTCTCTTGTGAGAACTCAATTCTTGCGCCCTGCTAGGGTATTTTTGGTGTTTTAAAGTGACGCGCAACTCTTGAAGGAGTATTTCTCTTGGCATTTATGGCATTTCTCTCATTGAAGGTTTACAACTAGGGTTTGCATATGCTTTTCTTCATGATATGTAAGTGTTTTTCGTGCAAAACTTCTTTATTGAATGGTTGTAGGTTAGTATTCTTGCATTTACTTATAAATTTGATGATTTTAAAACCCTAGGTAGCAAGCACACAAGTAGGTCATTGCTATATGTCCCCTTGTTGAGAAATAGTTTTCAGCCATTGAAAAAAGAAGATATAGGCTAGTCGTTGCTATACTTTTCTTTCTTTTTTCTGAGCTAGCGTCGAAGTTATAGGTTGAAAAGAGGAGATGTCCTAGGCCTAGTTTGACTACACCTAGGGTTTCACCTTCTAGGGTTTGAAGGCCTTGCCTTTGCAACACTTTCTCCCTTAAATTTATACTTTGAGCTGGCCATTTTTCCAAGTTCATTTAGAGAAGGAGGAAAGAGCACGAGGCCTTGCTTAAGCCTCTTTCCCCTAGGGTTTTGATTCTAGGGCCCTGCCATTGCAGCACCATAGAACCCTACCTTCTAGTATCTAAGTTTTAATCCTCCTGAGACCTTGTACCCTCGCTTTTGACTCCATATACCTTAAGGAACTGGTTAGATCTCCAACGTTGAGCCTTTAGTGTGCAAAACCACCTTTTAAAACTCTAACTAACATTACTAACAAAATAAAGGCTGACGTCATAGTGAATATCTCATCTTGGCGCAACAAAGGTGTAATAATAAGCAATTAAATGATGATGTCAAGCATTTACTGAACAAATTATTGACTGGATATACTGTAGGCTTGGTCATTTGGTAGATATTGATGAATTAATGATCTTTCATAGGCTAAATAATAGAACATTGACTTCATCTTGTATCTATTATATTTCTTATTGAATGAAATCAGATAGTTAAAGAAGTACTAACCCTTTGAGTTATAGCCTGCAAATATACATATTGTGTTGTTATCTTGATCCGGGCAGGTGTTTTCAACAGGGCCTACACTCCTTTTATTGGTTGATTAGCCGGACTATCTGATACTGGTGGTAACCTACGAGGAGGGAAATCTTAACACTTGACCTTGTATCCTTTGCCTCTTCAAACCCCAGGTTACCAGGGATGTCTCCCCTAGGATAACCTCCCTAAACAGAAAGAACCTCCCCATCAAGGTGACATTGGGTGGGGAAGGTTCCTGTTACGCCAATTTGTCCTCTATCCTATAGCCTGTGACATAAATTACAAACTGCACGATAACATTTTGGTGCCGTTGTCGGGGAACACTGAGTCAATCTTCCTCAACGAAAAATCTTTTGGTAAGCCTTGCCTCAAGGACCTTTCTCTTACAAGCTTACCTGGTGACTCCACTAAGACTGTATTCCCCTATTCTTTGATAGTTTCAGGAAAACTATCTGGTGACTCCACAAACCAAAAGGAGATTCAATAATCCTCCTTTAGCTTTCAGAAGGAAGCCTCCTGCAAATTCACCTGTTGTCAAGTCACTTTTTGGAAAGAGACTTCCTCTAAATATGTCTACTTCTCATACCGGTACTACAAACCCAGTCAACAATCAAAGACAATGGAAATCTACTTTGTTCAAGCCATTAGACATGCCAGCCATACATGGTTACCCTAGACAAATGCCTCCCAAATATTAAAAGTGGTTGCCTAAGTTTACCGGCACTGATGCCACTAGTGTCGAAGAGCATATGAGTAACTTTTGGGCATTTTTTCAGCTTCACCCCATTAGTGATGATGTTGAAGATTTAGTTATGAAGTTATTCTCTGCTACCCTTTATGATGTTGCAAGACGTTGGTATCTTGGCCTTCCTGATGGAAGCATCAAAACCATGGATAGACTTGAGAAAATATTCCTCAAAAGGTGGAGTATCAAAGAAGACTCGAGCATGCTTCTCACTCGACTAAATAGCCTTGCCAAGCATGAGAATGAATCTATTCGGGAATTTCATACCATATTTGAAGCATTCCTCCAACGAATTCCCCCAAGCCACCATCCGAAAGACGATTCTTGTTCACATTTATACTAGATCTTTCAGTGGCCAGTTAGGGTATCTTCTTAGAGACAAAGACCCTCAATCCATTCATGAAGCCCAAGAGCTAGCAACCAATATTGAAGGAAATCTCCTTTCATCCAATATTGAGCCCTTTGCTAACCCTAGGGGGAGAATAGATGCCAAGCAGAAAGTGGTACACAATGTTGAGCCTACTTCAGATCTCTACACTAGTATCAGTAAGCTACAAGCCTCAGTGGATAGCATCATGAAGAATCAAGAAGAAATGATGAACAGGATTGTTAGACTTGAAAAGTCCCAAACCCAAGCACCTAGACCGCCATTCAAAGGGCCATTCCAGAAAGGGAACCAAACCTACAAGCCGAAGAATGAAAATGAAGTCCCAAATACTCTGGCCCCTACGAATGTCGTTGATGAAACCCTTGGTGCCTGGTGTTGGAGTCGCCCCTGTTTTTCCTTCAAAAGCCATAAAACTCTGGAAAAAAAAAAATTTGTTGCCTGAATAAGTAATCCTTTGTCACTTACAAAAGGCCCATATTTCGCAAGTATGTTTGTCCTTAAGATTTTTTCAAGCTTCGTAATCTCGCAAGCCAGACACCTCATTCCTTGAATTCACGAGTCCCGAGCCGCGAGAAATACGGACTCGGATTTAATTTTCGTCCAAGGCAAGAATAGCGTAAGACCTTTAACCCTTGATTATGACATCCTCGGGGTTTCGCGCTTCGAAATTTCTCGACCCTAAATTTGCATCTTCACAACCCCGAGAGCCAAGAACGCGATAGTTTTTTAAAAAATAACCATGGTTAAGAACCGAGAGTAAAACAACTAATTATAGTCAAACTTGGTTCTCGGCACATCGCCTCTCATCTTTCCCTTTCATAAAGTTAAAAGATCCGAAACTCTGACTCGCGAAGTCTCGACATAATTTTATTGAGCCTTGATCATCACTGCATCGCGATTTCGCGACTCGGCGTATCATTCTCCTAAAAACTTATCGTCGAATTCCCGATTCGCGATCCAGCGATTAAACTAATCATATCATTAAGGATCTGATGAATCATGTTTTATTTGTCCATTAATACTGAGATCGGAATTCACAATCTCGCGAGTTATAGAGTCGAGATGTTAAAGGGAATTTCGCGAGATGACGAAACGCGAGGGAATCTCTAAGCCGTTAAGATTTGAAATTTTAAAAAATATTTTTGAAGATGCATCCCATGTATCGAGGTGGGCACAATTCACAAGGGATTCATTTACTCTCCGTAACCCAAATACCTGTCAAGCCGCTCAATATTCATGACATTAATGAAGAAATAGGGTAAATCTCTGACGCAAATAAGATCGGATTTTTTCCATTAATTTGGTTTTATTCGCGATTAAATGAACCCATGATGAAGGTACATGATTTCCGAAATATATACGAAACTTGTTTTATATGTTAAAAAAAAAACATTTCTCATTTAGTGTACAGAGCAAGTCTTTCTCCAAGTGAACTAGCCTCTGCATGTATACGCAGGTCTATCACAGAAGAACGAAAACACCAGTTTCATCTATGGCACCAAGAAGAGGAGGCAAAGCAAATATCGAAGCTGCAGCGCAAGGTTCGGACAATGTTTCAGACACTTTGCCTCGGACAGGTGGCTCCGTCTCTACCTGGTCTTCTATTACTAATATCCTGCAATCCGAGGCAGTAAACTGTTCTGACTCTGATGACTACAACTATGATATCGTGAAAGACGACCTGAACACCAAGTATAAAACTGTTGTTCAGTCAGGGATGCATCTCATTGCGGCCAGACCCCGGTTGCTCCCATACTTCGATATGATCCGATGGGCATTGGATCACGGCGACTTGCCCTCCAGGATTGTTGTAAATGACCGACGGGACATCATTGGGACTTTCAGGCCCGAACACATCCAGGCTATGTATAAGCTCTCAGCAGCCTCGAAATTCATATTGGGCAAAGAATTCTTCGAAGAGTTCAAAGAGAAGGAATGCAACGAATATGACAAGACTCTACGAGGCTTGATAAAGGATTGGGTCTCTCGCTCCTCTTCATTTAGGGCAAATAGCGAGGGTGTATATTCAATTTCTTCGTTGGAGCCAAATTACAGATATGTGGTGATGATGACTTTTCGATTATTCGGGTCGGAGGACACGGCTCATTTTTACGTCCAGTGGGTTCCCCTCATTTTTCGTGTTGTAGAAGGTTGCTCATTCAATTGGGCAAAAATACTCTCTGATAATTTATTCAACAGAATCGCCGAGTACCAAGAGAAGAAGGCAGCCAGGAAGCCATCCGGGTTCTACATGTCCGCATATATCATGGATGCTATATGCGCCAAGACACCTTTCCCTTTAATGAAATGGGCTTGGAGTCCATCCGAAGACAAAGCTGTGCATATCTACCACGATAAACTGTGGGAGAACAATGCAAATAATTTCATTTATGAAATTTTTAACTGGGTGATAGTGCCCCTGCACGTCACCATTTTTGGCCTTTTGCCACCCCGCATCCCTGATGGCCTGGCCGCAAGTTTGAGCCATATCACAGACTGGTATGTGGAAGAGAAATTCTCATATTTGAGAGTATTCGGAGATATTTTTCCTCCTCTGGCGCTCCCACAATTTATCCCCGACAAACTGGCATGTCGAGAGATCGCTCGCCAAACAGTGATTGGCGGCGTGAGCAAAGAATTGAAAGAATCAGCAAAGAAGGTATGGCCATCTTTTCCTATCCGGCTTAATTCTTTTTCCTTGTTGAATTTTGGACATGCTAAGGCTGAGGCTGCAGCCTTAGAAGGCTTAAATGTGGCCTATATCGAGTATAAAAAGCATGACCCACAGAGGGTCGTGAGTACTCATTTAGGAAATTGCGGTTTAAAGAAGTTCGAGCATGAAGACTCTCCCTCTGATGATATTTTCCGAGGAGCCCAATCCTATTCGGAAGTACAATTCTGAATCAAATGCCTACCGGCCGAAGACAGGGATGCTGTCTTGAGATTCCAGGTGAACAGGAAGCGATGTCTTCCCGTGGCATTGGGAGGTTTGGGACTCCCTAAGGATAAGGATAAGGAAGCCAAAGGTTCTGAGGGGCAAACCTCTAACCCTGAGAAGCATCAGGGAGGAGAACAGGAGAAAGCCCCTGAAAAAGAAAAGAGTCCTGAACAGAAGGAAGATCCAGAAATAGAAAAAGAGGCTACTGATCCTCCTACGGAGTAGAATCCAGAGGAGGAAATAAAAGATACAGGTCCACCCGAAAGTCAGAATCCAGAGACAGGAACGAAGACTCCCGACCCCCCGAAACAGCAAAATCCACTCGGCACACCGGGGGAAGCTACGAAGAAAATCAGGCAGCCCATCTCCTCTATCACACCACTGCAATCAGCACAAGCAGATGTTAGTGAAAGTTGGATATTTGGTGAAGAATTGAGGCCTATAAGGGCAGAAGAACTACCTCCCAGAGAATTCTTTTTTGATAAAAAGAGAAAAGCTGTAGTTAAGCAGGAATTTCATCATGAAGGAGGTCCTACTGTCAAAAGGTACAAAGTGATAACTGATGGGAAGAACAAAAGAAAAGATGAGTTTGCCTCAGAGATTGCGGGAACGCTGGGAGCGTACGCAACGACAAATCAAGTATCGGTCCCGGCATTAAAAAATCAGCTTAAGGCGAAGAATCGGTTAATCAAGACTCTCGAAGCTTGAATAGCCTCAGCAGCCGAAGATACTAAGAGTCAAACAAGTGGAGCCATAGAGCTGGCCCAGTTAGCAGATAGGAAGGAAATTGAGGTCCTCAAGACCAAGCTTGAACAGGAAAATTCGGTTATCCGAGATGGCCGGGTGCAATTC
This sequence comes from Picea abies, assembly GCA_900067695.1. Taxonomy (NCBI): domain Eukaryota; kingdom Viridiplantae; phylum Streptophyta; class Pinopsida; order Pinales; family Pinaceae; genus Picea; species Picea abies. The sequence continues at coordinate 17,191 of CBVK0100352693.1, forward strand.
GACCACCAGAAGGATACGATCATGCAATTACGAGCTCAGCTACAGGTTGCAAAAAGCAAGGCGATTGACATTGAGATGATCAAATCTCGAGCAGTCGACATCCGGAGAAAGATCTCATCCGCTCAACAGAGCCTACTGAACAAGATCGGGGAGTTTCGAAACAATTGTTTGTTGGTAAATCAGATTTCTGAGAATCTGACTGTCAAGGAAAGAAACGCAGAAGCTGCTCGGGTCCTCTTCCAGGAAGCAGTGATAGCTACCAATAACAAGTTTTCAATAGGAGCACCCAGGCTTTCCATTACTGAACAGACAAGAGGTAATATTTTGTTGAAAAACTGGGAGCATGATATTGATTTGAGCAGAGAACAGGCACAAAAAGTGGCAACTTCACTCGAAGGAACCTTCAAAAATATAAATGTTGAACTATTAGGGATGGAAATTGGAGGAGACACTGAGGCGCTGAGACAAATAGATATGGAGCAGGTTTCCCTTGACATTAAAGAGAAAAATGGGAGAGATTTAGTGGAAATCTCTAAAATGGACAGGGCAGGGATGTCCCAAATTGATGAGCATCTAATTCAACCCAGCGCACAATCCGGCACCCTTGATGTTGTTGATACATTTATGGGAAATCAACTTCCGCAGTTGGCTCGAGAATGCTTTCTTGCCGAATCCAGTTGTCAGGCAGAGCCGTCACAGCTCATAGCTCAATTCCTGGACAAATGTAGAATATGCACCGAGTCAATGCAGAGACAAGCACCTGGCACACTTTGAAAATGGAGTGGATGAGATGGAATGGCTTCATTCCTAACAGCTGCCAAACGGAACCACCGCCGTTTGTACCTAAATTTACGGACAAGTGTATCATAGGCACCGACTCGGGTAAAGGAAGCAACGGGCACCTTTTTGTATAAATAGAACAAAGAAAGAAGAAACCGAGGTTGGACTTTTTGGTTCCTATTGTAACAGAATTCTCTGGTGAAGAAAGTTAATACAAAGCAAATTCAAGATTCCCGATTCTGTCCCGACTGTATCTCAAGTTTGTTTTGTCATGTTCATTGTTTCTTTTCATTTTGCTTTACACAATTAGTTTGTTATATGTTCTTTGTTTCTTTTCATTTTTCTCTACATAATTGAGAGGTATCACTATAACTTAGTGCAACTACTACTATAGTGAAGCAAGTCCATGTTACAGTAATTGTCCCTTGTCCTTCCTCTGCACCGCTATCAGCATGTGTAAGACCAAGCTACAGTTACAGGATTTCGTGTTTACTTGTACCATGTCAATTACAATCAGTTCTTCTTCCACGTATATGTGTGTTCATTACAGATAAGAATTTTATGTTACTTACGATTAGATGTTCTTCTATTATTTCACACCTTTTACAAAAAGGCATACAGTTACGGGAAAGGGCCTTTTGTTTGTAGTCCTATTTCATTCTTCACATAAAGATTTCTCTTATGTTCGACCGAATCGAACCAGCCATTAAAATCTCTTGTTAAAATTATTTCCATACCCTCACTGTTCCTCCATGACTGTACCCCCGGTAATTCAACCCAATATTCAACTCGGAATATTAGATCAAACAATATCGCATTAAATCTTTTCAGCACGACTCTTAGAACTGCTAATACCCGGGAAGAATTAGAACGTTCATGGGCGGCCATTGAACAAGATATCACAATACAGGAGCAGTTGGAAGCTAGACGCAGGGAACGTAGAAATCTCCCTTAGTTTCCAATACCGAATGAGACTTTATTATAGTATACATCTTTTACCTTTTTCGGATGCCTTGACACTGTACTTTAAGCCTTAGTACAGACTCAGGAACAACATCTTTCTGGCGCCGTTGCCGGGGAACGAAGTTACGAAATCTTTTCCCTGGGAAAACGACAAACTATTTCGTTGATAGTGTTGCTCTTTGATAGTGAACATTGAGTGCACATCTTTGTAAGGCTGTTTAAAAATCTTTCACTTGGCGACTCCACTAAAACACAAACTGGCATCTGGTAGAAGGCATACCAGACAGAACCCGGTGGGCAAGCTGATTACGCCTGTTAACAACCCCGAAAAAATTCTAAGAGCAAGAGGCTCGTTCGAAACAACTGCTTCAACTAATAAACCCAAGGGTCCACTATTAAAGACCAAATCCACTTCCGAAACTCCTACTTCAGGTAACCCTCTGTTGGATATCAGAGATCTGGAGACAGATCACTCACAATTTAGGGATATGCCACATCAAACTTTCCCATCTATAGATAAGGGAAAGGGTCCTTTGGGAAGATCATTATCTTTCGACATACCATCCTTTCTTCATCAAAATTTCACAGTCTCACCTGATTCAAAAGAGTGTTTTACACCCTCTTTTCCTACTCCTAATAAAATGGCTGGCGTCGGACGAGGAGGTGGAGGACAACCTAATCGCCCTCCTCCCGGAGTTTTTTCAAAAGTAGCGGCCAGATACGCTCCCCTAGTTTTACCCGCTCAACTCCATGATTTACCTGACAACTACATCAAAAATCTTCCTAAGTTCACTGGGGAGGGAGATCTGACCACAGCCGAGCATATAAATTTATTTGACCAGTTCACAGACATCTGTGGTATCGAGCACGAAGATGTCTATTCAAGACTACTTGTCCAAACTTTCGAAGGACAGGTCCGAACTTGGTTTCGGAGTTTTCCTGCAGCTTCTATTCAGACGTATGACGCTTTAGAAGATGCTTTCCTCAAGCAATGGGGAGAGCGAAAGGATCACTTATATTACCTTATCAAGTTTGGGTCCCTAAAGAAAAAGAACTCTGAGACCGTTATGGAATTTATTCTGAGATTTAACAAACTTTATAATAAAATTCCAGCCGCGATCAAACCTTCCGAACCTTTGGCTAAAGTAACCTTCGCGGGAGCTTTCGAACCTGATTTTGCATTACTTTTACGTGAAAGAAGGGGAGACACTCTGATTAAAATGCAAGACGACGCTGTCGAAATAGAATCTAATATGATGGCTTCAGGGAAGATGAAGACTAAAATAGAGACAGCCAACCGCGATAATAGACGCTATAGGGAACCAGCAGGTCCTTCCGGGTCAAATAGACATACTGATGACAGAGTAGATGATATGGCTCGAGTGATTAAAGACCTGTCCAACAAAATCTCTAGGATGGAAATGGATCATGCTAAGGTTGATTCTTCTAACAAAAGGGACTTCAGGAGAATCCCGAATCCTCAGAATCAACAAAGGCAAATAAAAAATGAAGATCAAAAAATACAAGCCCCCTTAAAAAATGAAAATTTTATAGGAGCAGGTGACCTCCAAGATTTCGGAGATTCGGAAGATGAAGTTGCATGTTTCGGTGATGATTGTTCGCAACTGTTCGTGCTCTTTTCGTCAATGTGTGAGCAAAAAGTGAGCACTTACATGCCTAGTTGGGCTCTGCTAGTCATGACAGCTGTATGTAAAGAGGTTAGAAGTAAAACAATAGAACTATTAACAAGAATTAAACAAAAACT
>CBVK0100352694.1:0-20698 GCA_900067695.1 Picea abies
CTCTTCCGATCTCACACATCACTAGAGAAGTTTAAAGATCAAAGTAATGGGCCCATACATGCCCACATGCTTAAAATCTAGGATATTTTTCAAGATTACTTAGTGTAAAAAACATTTAGGTAGTTTAAAGTATTTGTAAGGACCCATATGTCCACATGCTAGTTCTTTAGGGATTTTAAAATTCCGCAAGGTTGTACCAATGACACTTAGTAAGCTAGGTAACAAATATTTGTAAGGACCATAGGAAGTCCACATGTTGCAATATCACACCTAAATTATTGAAAACTTGGTACACTTTGTCACTTTATCACACACAAAGTCACTCCTCACTCACATAATTTCTATTTTGGATTGTGAAGGTTGAAGTAGGTTTTCCCCAAAGGAATTCTGAAATGTCCCACTACTTCTTTGGAAATTATCTACACCCACTTAATTCAAACGAGATTAGTTCACACCCCCAATGTCTCAACCCACCACATCTAATTTTTTTCTAAAAACTTACTAAGTTTTCCTCCAAAGGAGGTGCCAAAATAATTTTTCTAGTCTAGGTAGGATCTTGGGGGTAGGCATCCAAATAAACCCTTGTTATCTAGTTCACATCTTCAAACATTAGAAGTTGAAAAATAGGGAACTTTCAAATCCTCCAAGTCAAGTGTTCCTACACCATAAGGTAGGAATATACATGTGAAGGGTTGAAGGCTGAGGTCCAATTGTTCTGCGTTTCCCCCCTTGAGTCACCCAACTCTTGGAAGGGATCCAACCCATGATCCATTTCTGAGGCTGAAAATCTAAATGCCTCAATTTGAATGAGATACCTAGTGACCAAAATTTAGGACATATACCCAAGTGGAAATTGTGGGCTGCAATTGCACCTTGATCAGATTTTGTGTGGATATTGGGAGATATCGCCAGCTCTTTATGGATATGCACCCTCTACCCCTCATTATAACTGATTGTTTCAACCTTCACTAGATCCTCTTCCGGTGGCTTCAAACTCCATGGTTGAGTGATTTTGGAAGGCCCAATGCTATTTGAGAGAAAGGATGATACATTTTTTAGGACACGATCATTTTCTTTTATTTGTTCCCCCATGCGGAAAAAATACACCTACCCACATGTTTTCTTATTTTACATTTTATTTATGTATGATGCTCATTTGATTACATATAATTGTGAGTTGTATTATATTGTGAAGGTCCAAATTATACAAATCTCTTGTTTATTTATTTATCTCATCACCATTTTCACACATTCACTTTGCTAGTCGGACATCATAGGGGACCCACATAATCCTCGTAATTCCAGACACTTGAAAAATCTCCCTCCTATTCTAGGAGGAGTCCCTAGTATTTCCAACTCATCGACTCAACCATCTCACACCCCCGTGAGTGCTACTATTTTGGGACCATATTTACTTGGTTCCACTTTTCTTGGGTCCAATTCCCAATGACATCCATCCACTAGCTCTCCTTCACAAGGAGGCATGGGGCAAACTTCTTCTCAAGAGAGAAGTACAACCCCACTAAATCCCACCCACGAGTCAGGTCCACTACCTCCTCAAACAATGGCTGGAACTAATCCTCCACCAAATCCCCCTATTCCATACTTGGCCTCTTTCAACATTCCTTATTTGACCAAACTCATGAATGATCCCATTCTACATAACCCCACATGTCCCAATATGCCTACCAAAATACCTTTAGATATTCCAAAATTTGAAGGAAAACCAAGGGAAGATCCCGCCAACCATGTCATGACCTTCCACTTATGGTGCTCTCCAAACAACATCATGTATGATTCCATATTCTTAAGGTTATTTCAAATAACACTCACTAGTCCATCAAAAAAATGGTATGTGGACGAAAAATTAGGGTCCCACGTGACTTTTGAGTCCTTGGCCAAAGCCTTTTTGGCCTTTTTTCAACTACTAGTTTGTCATGAAACTGGTTTATAACTTCTCTTTGAGTGAAAACAAACCTTAGCTATGCATATTTCTGACCACATCCATGAATTTCGTAACTAACGTAGTTTGTGTAAAGCAGAAACCACCAAAGAACAACACCTTGATTGGTTTCTTAAATCTCTCATCTCTATACTTTCCAAAGATGTAACATCCACTTTTCCTCAGTAAGAAGAGGAAGCCACCAGCAAGGCCCAACAATTCGACCTTATCTATGCTCATTCATGTTACTTATACATAGTGTTACCTGATGCACCCAACTCCATACCATTTGGCCAGGACAAACCTGGGATGCACCACGTTGTACATGGGTTGATTGGTACCACAACACATCACAACCCTTACAAAAAACAACCACCTATGTATGGTGCACCTCAATAGCCACAACCATATATAGGGACATTTTATTACCCTCTACCCCCTTACCAACAACCATATCCTGTTGCTTCCCCCACACCCATGAGTGGACCCTCACTGGTACCCATGATGCATCTGACCTCTCAACCAAGTTTGGGTTCACCTTCTACCTCATCATATAACTTGGGAACTAGTGAAAGTGATTCACCTTCCTATGCTCCCTATGGATCATTGCCACAAAACAATATGTACTTTCCATTTCCTAGTCCTCCACAACTGGTTTCTCCTTCACATGGAAAACCACATGCCGACGTTAACTTTGTTCAATCCTCTCCCATTCAACAAATTCATACTTTTGAATAGTTGAATACAAAAAAATCTGGCCCATCAGTAGAATAATGCCAAGAAGAAAGGAAAAAACCAAAACAATAATAACCCAGGACTAGGAGGAAATAACCCCTAACAAAACCATCCCACTCAGGGAAACCAAAATCAAGGAAACTAGAACCCCTAAGGGGACAATAACAACAAACTCCAAGGGAAGATCAACAACAACAATCTTAGGAAAAACTTCCCTTTCGCTCTTTGTGGTGAGTATGGACATTATACTCACCATTTTCCCCAGATTGTCGACTTCAAACAGATGAAAGAATCCATGAATGCACCATGTCCTCTAGCGTCACCTGCCCCTCAATAGGCCCCATAATAGTACTTTCAACAACCACCCCCGACCGTGTTACAAAACCCTATTCCACACCAATGTGTGATGAATACCCAACAAGAGCTACACGCTTCCCCACCACAAATGGGGCAATATCAAAACCCAAGGCCCATACACCCTAGAAATTTGGCCAATCACAATATCCTCCTCACCAACGAAGAGGATATTCTACTACAAACACATGGTCATCAATACGATGCACCCCTGAATCTACCCCAACCACCTTAGAAATAGCTCCAGCTACAGCCGAAGAACCCTTGATGATTCCATGCCCTAATAGTAAACCTATCATTCATATACCTCACATTCCATTGTGACAAAATGTCAATATTCCTCAGGCTAGGGAAACACACAATTACATTCTGATCGATGACTTAACACAGTCTCCTACAACCATGTCTATATTGGAGGTCCTCCAAACATGTCCAACTTAGCAGAAATCCTTGCTTTACACCTTGGGGACAACCGACCCAGCTGATACTAGACTCATCACAATTAATATAGATAGCGGAGAACCATGCCTCCCCTCTCTGGTAGCTTTCTAGATACCAGTAAAGATTAGAAACATCACAGTTCATCAGTGTATCATCGATGAAGGTGCATCCACATGCATCATGTCCAAAACAATATGGAAGAAATGTGGCTCCCCTGAGCTAGTACCATCTGCCATCATCTTGAGAGCCTATAATGTTTGACCATCCTCCCCCAAAGGAATTGTCCAAAATGTCCCCATCGAACTTGGGGGAAAAACCATTCTCATCGACATTGAATTTGTCAATGCCCTGCTTGATTACAATATCTTGTTTGGGTGTAGCTACATGTACACTATGAAGGCAGTAGCCTCTTATGTGTTTCAAATGATTATGTTCCCCCATAATGGGAAAATCATCACCAACGACCAAATTACACATTATGAGCCTAACCACTCAGCCAACATCGATAACATTCTTCCTCTTGTCTGCACTAGCTCATATGCTTATTCTCTCATTGACATGGGTCCTGGAATTTTCAAGGACCCATCTTTCTTGGGGGCATATCATGGAGCACTACCGCTCCTACACCCTTCAATACAAGTGTGTGTAGTATCTTCTAGTGGAACATATAGCAGAGACATTATTCCTCCCACTGAGGCCTCTCCTCACCTTGAATTTTCACCAGTTGAAGAAATATTACATCAATAATTCCTTGATAACCCTACTGTACCACTTATCCCTGATTCCCCCCCCCCGCCTCTAGGGGAAAATTCCGGTTTGGGAGAAAATCCCTCAAGCCATTACTCAAACTCCCTTCTTCTATCCCCCACCTGGTGTTCAATAATTTCAGGTAGCTGCGATGCTTACCCTTCCAAACATGGTGCTTTCCATCCCTATATGGTATCTTCAGCCACCCATGAGGTTCCTCAACCATCTCTCCCTCCTTAGACAAAGAGAATATCGATGCAGATTCTAGTACAGGCTTCAACCACACCACCCTCACTCCAAAATTCTAGCACCACTTCCACTGTTGGGCTCAGATGAAAGAATAAAGAGCCCATATCTCCCCTTCCTCCTCAATTTCAACCTCCTTGCACACTATGTGAAAGAGAGGGACACCCCATTAATAGATTTCGTACTCTTGCCGAGTTACGTAACCTGATCGAACTCCCTCAAGCAACCACATTTCTCGTCGCTTCACCAAGCACGTCTAGTACTACTAAAGTGTCCTCCACTACAAGAAGTAAAGGGTTGTGCACCAAATTTTCTTGTGCCATATGTTCAGAATATGGCCATTGCACTCATCATTTCCCAACTCTACCTCAGTTTCGCCAGACGCTAGCTACAATTCGCCATACCTCTCAGAAACATCCCTCTCTACTACCCCTTACTGGTGCTCACGTCACTAACATTTTTTATGTCTATTCATCAGTATCTGAGTGGATAATATTCCCTTGCGCTCTCTGTGACTCACTTTCTCACTTCACATACCGATGTCCTTTGATTGTTGCATACCGCGGTCATCATTCAACCCCTATTCAACCACATCTGACCACCTCACCACTGGTACTGCACTCTCTAGATACTGTCAATACCGTATCCCTTGAACCTAAGTCACTTCCCATCCCTCCATGGTTCATAGATTGATTGTTTGAGGATATTCCCCTGAATCCCCCCAATTCTCCGCTAAATTTCCCACAGAAAATATTCCCCCCTACCACAATTTATCACCCATAGTGTCTGGAAATTTGGTTTATGTCAAGTGAGTCGTTGCACCCTGTATGTGATATCCCCTCTAAGTCCTTGCCACTTGAGGATAATATCACTTAGACAATACCCCATGTCACCTCCTAAGATCCCCTGTATTCTCGCATTTTCCACTGCGACGAAGATATCTTGGAGGAACTCACTACCCCCAATTTCCCATAGAATGCGCTCCAACACCGAGTGCTTTTTCTCTCATAGGATTCCTTTCACCCTCCTAGCCAAGCCTCCATATGTGCAATTGAAACCAAGGATTTTATTCCTTCGAGGAATATAGACTAGTTAAACAACCCTATCCCTGCCCTAGATTCTTTTGAAGAAGGAAACATGGCCAATATCTCCCCCATTGTCAAAATCGACATTTCCATCAAATTGAGAATCGTAGAAGAAATCACCATTGGCATTGCATGCTCCCCTGAAGAACTCATAGCTTACAAAGCTCTCTTTCAGGAATACCATGATATTTTTCCTGGTCATATACAAAGATGCCCGGCCTCAATCCTTCTATAGTCGAACATCTCATCGACACATGGCAATATGTCTGCCCAGTTCATAAAAAGTAGTGCCCCCTTCACCCATCCAAAGTTGCAGCTATCAAAGCCAAAATTGACAAGTTACACATTTCTAGGTTCATTTACCCCATTGCGTATACCTCATGGGTTTCCAAGCCCATCCCTGTTAACAAAAAATAGGGCACTATTTGTGTCTGCACCGACTTTCACGATATCAACCATGCTTGTCCCAAATAAAACTTTCCAACCCATTTCATCGACCAAATTATCGATGACTGTGCCGACCATGAGGCCTTTTCCTTCATGTATGGGTTCTTCGGCTACAATAAAATCCAAATGCATAAAGCAGATCAGTATAAAACTGCTTTTACTACCACGTGGGGTATTTGTTCTTATCATGTCATACCTTTTGGACTCAAGAACACAGGTGATACGTTTCAATGGGCCATGAATTATGTTTTCCATGATCTCTCTTGCATCATCCTCGCTTATTTGGATGACCTCACTTCTTGATCCAAGAAGAGAACTCAACATTTAGATGACTTACTCATCGTTTTTCAATGATGTCACCAGTACAATATTCGCTTGAACCCCCTCAAGTGTGTATTTTGTGTCACTTCTAGATGCCTTCTTGGGTTCATTGTCTCCCAATACAACATCACGGTGGACCCCCTCAAGGTCCAAGCTATCACAAAAATACCACCACCTAGGAATTTATGCTAACTGCAGAGCCTACAAGGAAAAGATAACTTTTTACATTGCTTTGTACCAGATTATGCCACTCGTGTCATGATATCCTACTACGTCATGATATGCCATTTCGATCAGATGAACATGCTCAAACTTCTTTTGATGTTTTGAAATCGGCCCTATCCATTTCCCCTTTGGATAGAGGCATTAGATCATGGTCCTTCCATCTACACATTCACATTCCCTAGGTCTTCATCTAAACTACCCCCAGAGGAGCATTTTTTGCACGTCACGTTCATGTACGCATGCTCATGTTCAAAATTATCAGATAATTGTTGTATGTTCTTTATCATCAGATATTGTTCACATCGGGTATTTTTTTTCATGTGTGTAGGCATTTTTTATGCAAGTGACACAACCCCGTCAGGTATATGTTCAACACTAACATGTTACATCATGTAATTTTATGCACTTCCGAGAATGAACCCCATACTTATTCTCATCATTTTTATATCTTTCCCAAAGGAATCCTCGGTCATATCACCCTGGTTCTATTGACTGCACCTCCACAATATCATTCACCCTTCATCTCATCCACCATCAGTTTTCCCATTTACAGATTGACCTCCATTCATTTACCTCATACAGAAACCCATCCATGGGGCCCTCACCCTCCACTAGTTCTCTTTCACAAACTTGTGCCCTCACAATCCAAGCCATCTTTCACTGGGGCACTTGTTTCTATATCTGTACACTCAACCCAAATTATTCTTTATTTATTTGGTAATTGTAAAAATCCTTTGTTTCTATCATTTACTTAGATTTTTTTCATCACCCTTGATGACCTTCTTTTCCTGGAAACACAACCCATGTCACATTTGGTTGCGACATCCACTCTCTTTTTTCATTCCTACATCATTCTCGAACCTTGAGTATCCCAAAGTCCATGTACCCACGATCTCTGAGTTTTTCCAATTTTTTAATCCTTTGGCATATTTTAACCCCTTATCTAGTCGTCCCCTTGACACTATATACAATTTTACAGTTGTTGCCAATCATCCTTCAACATTCCCCAACCAAGAGAAGTCTCGAGTCTCACCACTTCTTGACTTCATCCATGTTACCTGTCAGTTTCTGATCTCATCTTAATAGACTTCATGAAGCCCTTTGCTTCTTGGAGTTGCACCTCCCTTTCTGTCGACATCAATACAATTTCCAAAAGGGCACCAATATCCTGACTCTCATTACCTTTACAATGAGGAGTCTCAGATGACATAGAGAGAATCATCATTTCTTCTTGATTCCATTGACCCCCATAACATTCGACTTCAACAAAAGATCATGTTATGTTGGGTCTTACTATGCTACTATTGCAGTTGTTTCATACTAGCCGAAGACCTCTGAATTCGTTAGGCCATCAATGCTTACGAGTCATCGACACTTCTTACATGCATCCTTGCCTCACTTGAGAGTATGTTCACCATTTAGAACTATCATTTGTCATTATCAATCACCCCAAGGGTGTTGTAGTTATCTACACCAACATCCATCTTCAGTTAGAGTCTCACATTTTGGTTACATGACATGAGCATGGGGCATGCTCTCCTCATTTGTATACAAATTTTATTTTTCTCCCTAGAGAAAGGTTTGGGTCCCACAGTTTCCCCTCTCCCTCTGATATATCACTCTTCCAGTTCCTCTCAACACTCTTCATTACAATGGCCCTCTTAGTAAAAGAAACATTGATGTGTTTTGCTATACATATGCTCCTAACCTCACACATCAGGGGGCATCTATTATCACTGAAATTTCATCCACAACATTGCACACAAATGGTTTGAAAAATACAAAAATGCCAACAATAATTAGTTCACTTGAGGCCCTGAAATGAATTCCAAAGGAAAAAACTATACAATTAGGTAAAAAATTGACATGCGAAAATTCACCAAAGAAAGTGCACACATAATGTGTAGTGTGCGTGGGCCAACAAATCCCTCAGAGCACACAATGCGCCAAGTGCATGACTGTGTACAAGAAAAGTCCAACACTTCTATGAATGACACATTTATGGATCTTGTCACCCCCCCAACCACTTATGGACTAGCTCCCATCCAGGGATGATTTTAGGGGCTAAATTTCTCTCTTGGGCTAATTTTCCATGGTTTTTCCAAAAACAATATTCGTTATTTTAAAAATGATTCACCCAAATTCTATAGGATAAAGTTATTTTACCTTACAAATCACCAAAATTTTATAAAAACTATATAAAATACTTAGAAATTTGAATAATATTACAAAAATATAGCCAAACATTTATAGTTGACATATGAAGGGTTAGTAAGATTCACCAAGGTTTCTACATTTTAAAATAAATTTCCATCCTTAAAATCATCCCTGCTCCCAGTTGATTTGACATTCATATATGAGAAAAATCCAAATGGGGGGATGGTCAAGGACTAGAGGGTGCCCTGAAAGGCCCCTTTTTCACACGAAGAACCAATTACATCTTGCCTCAAAGAATTGTTATAAATAAGAGCCATGGGTGCACTAAGAAACCAAGATCTTCATAGTATTGTTATGTTGCCTCAATTTTCCCTTGAGAGTCCTCTTTTATCTTTGGATCCTTCAAGAATCATTGCAATAGGCCATTCCACTCACCTATTGAGGGAATATTCATTGATTTTCTTCACCATTTTCCATTTTTTTCCATTGTAAGAATACCTCTCCATTAGGGAACTCAAGAGCCCTCCCAAAGAGGAAGAGGGAACTCATAAGTCCTTATTTTTCTCTACGGTGTTTTTCCTACTAATATAGTTATCCATTGGTAGCATTATCTTGGTCATTGGTTGATTTTTTATGGTTCTAAGTTTCTCATGCATTCTAACTTTTATTTCTTAGTTTTTTTAGTTTGTTTCTTTGTTTATTACATGTGTTTGGCTTGTTTAAACCACTCACAAACTTCTGTCTTATCTAGCATGCTCATCTAGACATGCAAGTGTTGTTTTTTTTCTCACTCAAGTGACAAAACCAACACAACAATGACCATGACACATTGCATTTTATTTTTTCCCCTCAGTTAAAACTTTCTTCGACATCGAGGATTTTCTTTAGACATGGCCCCAGGAACCTTAGCCTATCCTTTTGATATCAAAAACTTATCGAGGATCAGTGATCAATGAGTCTCTATGGTCATTATTTCATGATTTCATCCCTTGGAGTTCATCGATGCCGAAAACATATTATCGATCGACGATTGACAGTGTGTCAAAGTAAAAATTTCCATAGTTTAAGGTTTTCTTAAGATATCACCAACCCCAAAAAATGTATCAGAGATCGAAGATCGGAGGTTCATTAGATGTGTAGATGTTAGCATTTTCCTTTTTGTACTTCCCTGATGCTGATAGTGTATCAGCGAGATTTTGACAAATTCTTCGCAACATATAATCAGTGATTGACACACCCACTCTTCCATTCTCCTGATGCTAATGACACATATGTGATCAATGATCAACGCTTGTCATTGTCGTGTGGTTGATTTTACTGCGCAGGTCACACTGAGGCCAATAATAGGTGCATGGATCAAAATTTTAGCTGTGTACACTTAGTTAAAAATTCCAAGTCTACTTTAGAAGAGAAGTCAGTATATTCAACAAATCCAAACCAATCCAAATGTGATCGATGATAAAACATAGAAACATAAAAATTATTGATCCCTATACACTGACTCAATTCAAAAAAACAAAGTGGTGCGCAAAAGATAAAATTTTCACAAAACTTTTAGGGTGTGTTTAGTGCTCAACAAGAGTGTGAAAACCTATGAAGCCATGAACACTGAAATGAATCTCTATTGTTGATAGGATGAGGACACTTGGCACTAGATTAGAGATTCTAGAGACTTATCTCTTCGAAGGATTCAGAATGTGACGAGTTAGAAACCTTAAAAGTTTAGAGTTGTGAAGCAATGGGAGCTGTAGATATATGGATCTATGTGGATTCTTACTGACCATAATATTGAATGGTTGGGCATTTATTGGTCCAAGATGATGTGGAATGATGATGTCATTCGATGTGACATGGACCCTTATTACACGTTCCACATGTCATCTAGATATGGAAGATTCACAGACCCCTTATGCCTATTAGAGAATGACACGTGTCACCCCCTAATGAGGAAAAATGTCACCCCTTGGCCCTCATTGTGTGTCAGCTTCTGGTTCATGCTCACCTGGCCAATATGGCTAGTGACATGTCTAGGACTCCGGGAGTCTGGATAATTTCAAAAGTTCAGAGGATTTGAGCACAATATGGAAAATGAAGGTACAACGAGGATCGTCGATCACTGAAAGTCTAACGACGATCACCAATATCTGAAATGCCAAAAACATAGAACAAAGACCACCGACCTCTGATTTTCAAAACGCTGAAATGTATGACGTTCAATGCTAAATGTTGAATGTCGATCGCCAAATGGCTAAGGCCACGTGGTGAGATTTCAAGACTTCGGGGATTAGGAAAAATGAGTGTTCCATGCAAAAATATGAAGCCCCCTTTTTAACTGTAGGATCTCAGTGGAGGATGTGGACCATTGATTCCCTCTGCCATTTGGTGATCTGGGAATTTGACAACACCATTGGAACTCCCGAAGTCCGTGATTTTCGAAGTGCTGAAACCTTTGCTAAGAAAACTCTTAGCTTTCGGTTTTCAGCTCGAGGTCATGAAGAGGACCCCTCTAGCTGGTTTAAGCACATAGTGGGATATGTAAAATTTGGGGGAGTAGAATAAGAGGGTTTTTCTTATTAAGGGACCAGAAATGAACCAAGGAAAAGCGAAAATTTGATGACCCATCCCTAGAAAGGGTATTTAAGGGGTTGGGTGTGTTAAAAATAGGTATTAGAGCATGGAAACAACACTTGGCCTTCCTAGGCTCATTCATGAGTTGCATAAAAACATTGTTAGAGAACTTATGGGGTAGCACCCTACCTTATCCCCCTTCTATAAGAAAATTTTCTGAACCTCTATTGAAGAGAGGAACAAAACCTTCTACTTTTGATAGATGTTTTTGAAGTTTGCACTGTAGGTTTTTAATGTTTCCAAATAAAGAAATTACTTCACCTTAAAATGATATGTGTTATTCACGAATTGGTAGATTAGTAGCTAACATAATTTTTTTTATCAACACTCAAGCAGTCAATGAACAATAGGAGAACAACAACATAAAGGATGGTGACACATAAAAATTTGGGGGAGAGCTCCCATAATAGAGAGGAATAATATGATGAAAGGAGGTTGGTGGAAATCCCTCCATATTTGGCTGAAACTGTAAGAATCCTCATGGAATAATTACAAAGTTAAAAGGCTGACAATGAAAGGATGATCAAGGAGCAGGAAAAGAAGACTAAAATGAATGCAGTCCTACTACAAAGTCTATCAAATATACAAAGGAAACTGCAACATGGTCCAACTTCAAGTCATGTGGACAATAATCATACTAAGAAAACCCCAAGTTCACATGAGATACAAAAGAATGGTCCTGAAAGTGGCCACACCAGGAGGAGCACCTCAAAGAAGGCTCATAATGGAGACAAGATACATTCAATGGAAGATTCCTCTAGTGAGGACACTGAAAAATCCAAGGAATATTCTAGTGGAAAAACTAGTTCCCATTCCCAGACAAGAAGAAAGAAGAGGAAAAATTCCAATAGTCATGACCTTGAAGAATTCAAGAAAGCTAAACCACCCACCTTTGATGGAGAGATTAAGAAGGGGGAAGAAGCAGAAGTTTGGCTACTCATCTTGAAGAAGAACTTCAAAGTCCATGATTACTCTCAAAACTTAAAGGCTTAGATAACCATTTTCAACTTGAATGGGAAAGATTCCATTTGGTGTGAGGACCTTAGGAATGTGAAAGGAATCCATGAGAAGGACTTGTCATGGAAAAAATTAGAGAAATACTTCAAGAAGAAGTACCTGTCAGAAAAGTACTTTGATTGAAAGACCAAGGATTTATATGAATGCAAGCTGGGACAACTCACCATAGATAAATATATCAAAAAATTCCTTGAGATGATGAGGTATTTTCTCTATATAAAGGATGAAAAAGTAAAGATGGAATGAATTATTAGTGGATTACATCAGTTCCACTGGGACAAAATTGAGTTTGATGAGACAAATACTCTAGAAGATACTCTTCGAAAAGAAAGATATTTCTATGAGCAATTCAAGAATAATACAAAACCCCATGACAACTGGAATAAGAAAAAAAAATTGGGATTCAAGAAGAAGGGGTTTAAATCCTTGATATTTAAGAACCATGGTGAGAGATCTAGGATGAGACTTCCTTCCATAAGTGTGCATCAAAAAAAATTTCTATCCTAGATGGAAATAAACCATTTAGAGAAACTCCAAGTAAGATTGATAACACGAAAAGAGAACCCTTGAAATGTTGGGCTTGTGGAGAGGAACATATGATGAGGGAATATCCACATAGGAAACAAAAAAATAGGAGGGTATACAACATCCAAGAGGCTACCATAGTCAATGATTTGGCTAGGAGCCTGCCTTTATGCAGCCTTGGATAATAGACAAGCTATCCACCAAGCTTTAGTGGTGGAGATGGAAAGCATGATTGCCAACCATCCTATTTCCATTTTAACTGACCGTGGTTATAATTTGAGTTATGCTTCCCCTCAAACTATTGAGAAATGTAAATTGCAACAAGTTAAACATGTTAAATCATGGCTAGTACAACTAGCCACTGGAACCAAAATAAAAGTAACAAAAGTCATACCAACATGCCAATTTGTTATAAGTGGGTTTCCCACCCAAGCGAACCTAAACATACTTCGTCTAGGATCTTATGACCTACTGATTGGAAATGATTGGTTTGCTACACTGATCCAGGTGGATATCAGTGGCCACCTACCTTTTCCAACTCGCTCAAAACAATTTTCTGGCAATTTTGGAAATTTACTATTTTTAGCAGGTTTTAACTTACAGGGCCATTTTGAGGGCCTAAATGAAGGTTTTTCAAGATAAATATTCGCATTGATAGCCAAAGGCTCTGATTGAGCCCCCAAAATGAATCACCTTGACTATACCTTTCCAACGGTGTAAGGCATGTCCATACAGAGCCTTATAAAATATAAATCTAAATATAGAAATTCTATCATAATTTCTTCTTTATTCACTCTTCAACATAATAACAATGTTTAACAAAATTAAAAATGAACAACATGTTTAGCATAATAATAATGAACATTATAACAATAATGAACAACAACATAATAATAATGATAATGAAATTTATCTACCTCAAATTGATGATGTTTTGAAGCTCTTCCCAAACCGATGCTCTACCCAAACTGAAGCTCTACCCAAATTGATTAACCTCCCAACTAGCTAGGAACAACCTATCCCACTCCCTAGCCCCAAGATTCGTTACGGTTTTCTAGCCCTTGAGCCCAAAATTCCCAGCAACACGTGCCTCCTATGAGAGTCCTCAAGTTAGTTGTAAGCACAAAACATATGCAGAAGAGATACACAGTCCCAAACTACTTCCTCCCTTCTCCTTCCCCCCTCCAATTTTTCTCACCTTCTCCTAATATGAAAATATTACTCCACCCAAAAGATCCCCCTTCCCGAGTCCTCTTCCTTGCCTTATCTTCCTTCTCCTCCCTTATCCAACCACCTTATCCCCCCCATTAAACACTCAACCACCTTATCCCCCCCCAATAAATTGGTCCATCTACCAATACAATTATATTATAAAATAAGTTTTCAAAAAAAATCTAAATTAATAATTTATTAAACTAATATTTATTAAACAAATATTTAATCATGATAATTAAATAATTAATTAGGCTTGTTGCATACACCTATCCTTCAATAAACTTCATCTCGAAGTTAGAGTAATTTATAATACAAGGGAAATGACACATGGTTCACACATTCATATCCAATAAACAACATTATCAGTAAGTAAGTTAAGGACAACTCATATGTACTAGTGTACATGTGCAAGAAATGCATGTGTAGCTATCACATACAAGTCTTGCACATGTACTAATGACAATAACTATCACACTTATAGTAATTCTTGTATGCATCCAATCCAATCAATAAGACTATTCATTTTATAAAAGATAATAAACCAATTAAATGTTTGTGAAATACCTTAATTACAATAATCTAGCTCAACAACGTTTATTTAGACAAATGCAGTTTAGTTAAGTAATTATGAATGTACATATATACATATTTTCTTTTCAGAAGGGAAAACAATAAATTCCACCATAAGGAAAATCTCCATACAATCTCAACTATTTCTATTCATCCTTCCTCCCTAACTTACTTCCATCTTCCATTCCTATCCTTCCTCTGTTGGACTATCTTGGAGCGTCAACTATATTGACCTAACTCCAAATAGAACCCATAAGCAGAAGTTTCACTATCTTGACCAATCTTCCCCAGCAGGCAATTGACAGTCATCATCACACGTCTAGGGGAGCGTGAGCTAACACCATCTTCCCATGACTCTAGGTTTTAGAGGATACACGGTGGGAAATGCCTCCACCCCTCCTAATAGGACTAGGGTCCACACCCTACCATGGAATATATAATGGCATTGTGTTGCTAAGAATTTTGTCATTGTTTGTTCATTTTTTGGGCAGCCTCACCACTTGAAAACCTGCACTGGTACACATATCATAGCAGTGCATTCGTACCAATATAATTTCACATACAAATATTCATACCATATTGTTTCTCGATCAGTGGTCATGACATCCACTTTTACCTTGGCTATTTCATAGCCCATTGACCTGCAAATTAGTCTATAACACAAACTCATACATATCTATGAATTATTATCATGTAAATGCATTCAACTATAATCTCAATTTGGTATCCACATACCAACAAATTTAAATATAAAAATTTTCAAGTTAGAAATAGATCTCATAATATCCCCATAATTCAATTAACGTTACCCATTCATAGAATTTTCTTTTACATAATAGATTGCACCATATCCATCATCATTCAAATAATGTTAAACATTCATAGAATTTACATTCACATAATAGATCACATCATATCCATCATCATTCAAATAACATTTAAACATTCATAGAATTTACATTCACATAATAGATTGCATCATATCCAACATCATTCAAATAACATTTAAACATTCATAAAGGTTCATATGTCTTAAAAGTTCAAGTGTATCATTAATAGTTTTAATGTGAATAGAAAATAAAGGTCATTAGGCCTCAAGTAATCCTAGTTGTCTAAGTCAAAAGGTGGTGTTACATACACCCAAACTTTGAGAAACATATTCTCACGGTGGTCAAAAAAGTGAGGGATAATCTCGTCGTAATGTCTCGGCATCCTCCCAAGTAGAAGATCCTAGACTATACTTGTCCCACTGGACCTTAACTTGGTCTACCAGATGGTTCTTGAGCTGACAAACTCTACGATCCAATATGTGTAAAAGTTCTACCGTGAGGGTTCCTGCGTATGATACTTGAAATTCCTTCCAATTTAGTTTATGTGATTCGTCAGCAACATAATGACGTAGAACAGATAAATGAAAAACATTATGAGTTTTATGCAAGTGGGGTGGTAGTATGAGACGATAGGAAACAGGTCCAATTTTCTCTTGGATTTTGAATGGTCCTATAAATCAAGGTGACAACTTTGTCCCCTTCCCAAACTCAATGGTACTCTTATTGCATTTGATACAAATGAAAACTTGATCTCCCACTTTATAACTTTGGTCAGTCCTATGTGCATCATCATAACTTGTTTGTCTATCCTATGCTTCCTTTAGTCTCTACCTAATCTGTATCATCTGTTCCTCCATCTCTTGAATCAATTCTGGCCCAACTATCATGCGGTCTTTTAATCTTTCCCAACTCAATGGTGTTATTCATGGCCTTCCATACAGAGCTTTGTAGGGTGGAATTCCAATGGAGCTATGAAAACTGTTATTGTAGGCAAACTCTACCAAAGGTAGGTAATTCTCCCAATGGGTTTTATTATCCATAACGTACATCCTAAGGATGTCTTCCATAACCTAATTTACTCTCTTGGTTTGCCCATCTGTTTTAGGATGATAAGTTGTGCTTAAGTTCAATTGCATCCCCAATGCTGACTGCAAACTTGTCCAAAACCTAGAAGTGAATCTGGAGTCCCTATATGAAATGATATTCTTGGGTATCATGTTCAAATAGATGACCTCACTTACAATCATGCATGCCACATCAGTGACATCATAAGTGTCTCTAACCAAAATAAAATGAGCACTCTTAGTCAACTTATCAACTATCAAAAGAATGCCATTGTGTCTATGCGATGTGAGCGACAACCCCACAACAAAATCCATAGAAACGACTTCCCACTTGGACATAGGAACATCATGTGGTTGTAGGAGACCTTCCAGGTGATGGTGGTCAGCTTTCACTTGTTGACAGTCTAGGAACTTGGCGATGAAATGGACTACATTGCTCTTCATTCCTACCCAGAAGAAAATCTTCTTCATTTCTGCGTACATTTTCTTCACACTCGGATGCACACAATGAAGTGCTCTATGGACTTCCTTCAATATGATGCTTCGAATATCCCTGCCTTCAACAATGTACATCCTTCCTCGATATCGTATTAGTCCATCTGCTTCTAGGTTTATCCATCATACTTTGGATCTAATTGCCTCCCACTCTAGAGGTTTGAAGTAACCTTTAAATACCAACTATCTCCAAGGAATTGCGTCAAAACACGCTCCCTTAGATTGACTTTTAAGGGTACCGAGGAGAAGACACATGGTCTCCTACTCAAGGCATCCATGACCACATTTTCTTTTCCCTTGATGTATGAAATACCAAAATTGTACTCACTCATAAACTCACTCCATCGCATCTTCCTAACATTAAGATCCCTTTGAGTGAAGAGATGTTTTAAACTTTCATGGTCTATTTTGAGCTCAAAGTTTTGCCCCACTAGATAGTGCCTCCAAAGTTTCAGAGCTAGAATTACAACTGCTAATTCTAAATCATGAGTAGCATAAAGCTCCTTGTGTTGCTTCAAATTCCTTGACACATATGCTATCACTCCTCCATCTTGCATTAGCATGGACCCCAACCCTTGCTTCGAGGCATTTGTGTAGACTGTGAAGTCCTTTTCCATATCTGACACTCGTAGAATTGGTACACTAGTTAGTAACCTCTTAAGATCGATGAATGCACTATCACACTCTTCTGTCCATTCATACCTGGCCCCCTTGCACTACAAAGTGGTGATGGGTTTTGTTATTTTAGAGAACCCTTCCACAAATCTCTGATAATAACCTGCTAGCCCCATGAAGCTTCTTACCTCATGAGCATTTTTTGGCACTGGCCATTCCATAATGGCCTTTACCTTTTCTGGGTCCACATAGATTCATTCACCGGAAATGATATGGCCTAAATAATGAATTTATTTCTAGAAGAAGGAACACTTTGAAAACTTCCCATACAATTTGTTCTCTCTAAGGCAGGACAACACCACTCCCAAGTGTTCCTCATGTTCTCTTTCATTCTTGGAATAGATGAGGATATCATCTAGAAAGACTTGTACAAAGCGGTCTAAGTACTTCCTGAATACACCATTCACGAGGCTCATGAATACTATTGACGCATTGGTCAATCCGAAAGGTACTACAATGAACTCGTAATGCCCAAACTGAGTTTTAAAGGTAGTTTTAGGAATATCACCTTCCTTAATCCTTAACTAGTGATACCCTGATCGCAAATCAATTTTTGAGAATACCGTTTATTCTTTCATCTAATCAAAGAGATCATCTATTCGTGGCATAGGGTACCTATTTTTCACTATAGCACAGTTCAAGTCCCTGTAATCTATACATAGTCATAAGGAACTATCCTTCTTGTTCACAAAAATTACTGGTGCACCCCAAGGTGAGACACTAGGCCTTATTATCCCTAATTCAAGTAGTTCTTTCTACTGCATCTGCAACTCACAAAGTTATAGCATGGTGATCCTATACGGAGTCCTGGAAATTGGTTCTGCATGAATTTTTATCTCAATAGTAAAATCAATCTCCCTCTCAGGAGGTAACCCTGGTAACTCGTTCAGAAAAACATCCTTAAACTCCGACAATACTGGGTACTGATCCAAGGAGGGTCTTTTCCTTTCATTCATTACTTCCACTACATATATTAGACACCCTTTCCTCATGCACTGCTTAACCTTCATAGTCAATATAAATTGTAGAGACACCTTCCTTCGTACACCATGGATCTCTACTAGCCTTCCTTCATCGTCAACACACAACACCCTTTTCACGAAACAATCTACCATGGCTCGATGGGCTTCCAACCAATTCATTCCAATGATTAGGTCATACATCCCTAGAGAAATGATGTATACCTTCAACCTCATAGTACACACTCCCAGGTCTACTAGACAATTATCAACGCTAGACCCTACCAGTTGTTTTTCCCTCGAAGCCATCTCGACTTGTTTAAATTCATTATGCTCTTAGGTTGCCAACCCAGTCTTTTCTAATGCATATGGTGAAATGAAACTATCTGTAGCACCAGAATCAAATAAAATTTTAACATTGATATGATTTAGTGTATCGGATGACTCCACTACTATGGATTGATGTTATGCCCAATGATTATTAACTGTTGCATAAATATGGTGGCTTCCACTTGCTCTTCCCATCAGGTCCTTTCCTTCTCTATGCACAAATCCCACTTGCAAATCTAGGTAGTCATGCTGGTAATGGGGACCTCCACATACCCAACATGTAACATGAGATGGAACCTACACACTACTCTGTGATGGTCTCTGAAATGATTTCCTTCCCCTGGAAGCCCTACCCCTAATAGCTGCTCCCTAACAAGGTCGTGGACCTACCTACGTCATTGGTGATGAATGGGATTTTCCACTCGCTGCCATTGAAATACCTATGGAAAATGAACTTGGGGTGACTCTATTACCATAAGGAGGTGGCCTAGAGCTCCCTCCCCTAGAGAAGGTCCTAGGGGCCTTCCCCACGAATCCAGGATGATGTGGAAAGTTCAATCTCATACCTTTGTTTAAGCTCATGTGTTCCTTAGCATAATGTGAATCTTCAATTGCTTCTGCTACTGAAGACGGTTTCCACATCCGTTCCATGGCCCTTATATTAGGGTTTAACCCATAGACAAAGCATTCTACCTGTCGTTGATCATTATCCATGTACGAAACATATTTTACCAACTCCATGAACCTGATCTCGTACTCTTCCATGGTCATGTTTCCCTGTACTAGAGCATGAAATGCTCCCACCTACTGTTCCTCATAGTAAGCTGGTAGATATTTCCTTCGGTACCTTTCCTTAAAAAGTTCCCAAGAGACAATGTCTGGGGTAAGGTTCAACTACCTCTCCAAGTTCCCATGTGTAGGCATTCTCGCACCCTGCCTATAGAGAAACCTACGAACATCTCTCACCCTAGCTATGGTGCAACCTACGAGAATCAGGCATTCTCGCACCATGCCTATATAGAAACCTGCGAACTTCCTTTTTTACAGGTTTTTTACAAGGGAAAATGCAACTTCTTTTCTCAGGAAAAGTTCTTCTCCCTTCTCTCTTTAGGAACTTAGGCCACATAACCTAGGAAGGAAACATATAGGTTTACATAATTAATGGTCATAGATATGATGAAAATATTGTGTAACAGAGAGCCCCCCAAAGTATGAAGTTAGAACATAGTGATAGCTGAAATACTTTGTCAAGTGTGTGTAGGTAACAAGGAACAGTCGGTCGGAAACCTGCCAACAAATAGGGAAATATAGTACAATAATATATCATCACTGAGGTAGGCATTCCCATACTCAGAATACAATTGACTCAAAACATAAATGCTAACATGCGAAGATCCATGCCAAGTAAGACAGGTCATGGCCACCAAACATACACTGTGGATCGATGCCATTATGACTCAAATCTGAACATAGCCACCAAAAATACATTGTGGATATATGTGTTAAAAAAAAAAATTTGAACATAGCCATGAGACATACAATGTGGATCTATGCAACAATATACTAAATATACTCCAAAGAAATCTGGATCTGTCAGAAAATATCCAGGTTCTTCATCTCTGCCACTCTATAGTACGAATCTAACCATGTGAATACATGTGCTGAAGTCAAACATGGTAGAAACCACTTG
>CBVK0100352695.1:0-20694 GCA_900067695.1 Picea abies
AAAACAGTTGTTTAAAGACTGCCTAATGTTTCTAAGTGTTATTACAATCCGCGAGTGGATCTTAGGTTGGTTGGGTTTATTTTAGAGAGAGTTTTAAGGCACTTGATTTTATCTTATTTAACGATTTAAGCGTATGATAAGTGCTTGGAAACGAGTACTTGAAATAAATGCTTATACCACCATAAACATAAGAGATAAAGCAGATGTAAATACTTGAACCATTAACACATCATCACATGTAAAATAACTTAGAGAGATTTCACCATATAAGCACAAGCATAAGCATGTAACGAAAGATGATAACTTGAAATCAATAAGATGCTTAGATCATAGCATGTGACAACGATGATGCTTATGTGTGTTCAATGTGACATTCAAACCATAAGATATAGCATAGGCAACTAAACCATCAACACATTGAGCACATAAAAACTTAAACCATGTTAATTATAAGCCTCAAAAGGTAAATATGAAGAAGTGTAACCAATATCACAGTTAGCCTAATGGGGATTAGGCCGTGAGCATCATCATGAGTGTGTGGTGATGTAAGCAAGATACCATTAACAATGTATAAACAAGATAGCTTCAAAAATGCAATGTGACTTATAAACCAAATGCTTAATAGAATAACACCATAAGTATGATAGATGCCAAAAGGAAATTTAGTATGTCTTAGGTGTTTACTTATAGGTTCTTCTTTTTGATGTGAAATTAAGTCAACTTTTAAGTGTGGGAGGTACTAAACATAAGTGATGCAAAGTTTCAAATTAGATGCATAACAGTCCACTTACCAAAGTTATCACTTGCACCTCAAAACTGAAACTTAATGTTGTGTCTTTATGTGATATGAGAAGGAAGCTCTTTGCAAAAACAGTCCTAACCAATAGTTCTTACCTACGCCTTGAAATTGAACCTTTAATGCAGTGTGTAAGCAAGATTAGGTACTGTTATAATATGTGACTTTAAGTGTGCAAGATATGTGCTAAGTATGTGTCCAAAGGTACTGTCCAAAGGCTGCTAAAAATGAAGATGTTCTGAGTTTATAACAGCAGTAAGGTTCAATGCGAAATGAGTTAGGACAGCAAACCCTTTAAGCCAAGAATTGACCTCCTTAAATACTTTAATATGCCCAATGAAATGATGCAAGAATGTTTCCTTTAAATGCACTAAGAACTGAAGTATGGACCTGTTATCATACCTCCTAGCAAAGAGATTTTATAGAGCAGCTATGACAGTCTTTTTGAAAGACAATCAAAAGGAGACCTAAAGCATAATATTAAGTGCCTAAACAGTAGATACTCCAATCAGCATGCATACAATGTTTTAACAATAAAGAAAGTTAGCATGCAAAAGAGACTTTACTAACCGAAATGTCTTTTGTGTGTGTTATGCAGATCCAACAGTAAACTAACCACAACTTCTTTATGTATGCAGCAAGGTTCTTCAAGTGGAGGGGCTGAGGCACAAGGTAAGATGAGAAGGTAGGCCGAGAGCTTTAGAGCCTCAAGGAGGGCCGAGAGTGAGGGCTTAAAGGAGTGGCCTCTACAAGATAAGAGGGGCCGAGGGCTACACAACGAAGAGGAGGCCGAGGGTTAAGAGAGAAGGGCCGAGAGGCTTAGGGTTCAAAGAGGGAGAGACCGAGGTGAAGAAGGAGGCCGAGGGTTTGAGTTGAAGGCCAAGAGGAAGGGCTTGAAGGCTGGCCAATGCAAAGAAGAAGGGCCTAGGGCTATACAAGGAGGAGGGCCGAGCCCAAGAGAGGAGGAGGGCCGTGAGGCTCAACGAAAAAGGTAGGACGTGGCCTATGGGCCTCCAAACAATTACTTACAATAAACCCAAAAATTAAATCTTATATGCCAAGTATTCACAAAATTGATCTAGAACATATAAATGAAGAAAAAAAAAGGAGATAGTTAGGGTTAGATATACAAAAATATTAGATCTAGAACTATGCAAGGTTTAGAAAGTAAACTAGGGCTAGATCTCTACAAATCTAAGAGAAAAGAGGAAGGAGAGAGGGAGAATTGATACCAAACCCTAGCAAGGAGAGCTAGGAGACCTCCCAAGTGTTTTGGGCAGCCAAGAAGCTTAAGATTTGACGCTGTCCACTTCCGATCAGCAAGCTATGGCCTGCGTCCAAGGGCTGCAAAAACACTTACAAACTTGGTGAAGGGATCCTATGCAAGCATAGGAGCCTTCTTAGCAAAAGTTGAAGCAAAATAATGATTTATGTGACCTATCCAATGGCTAAACCAAGGCTGAAAAAATCTGAATGAAATGGCTGCAAGAAAGAGGTTAGATGGAAGACAAAGAGAGCTTGGAGTTTGTGTGGCTTCAAGGAAGGGCTCCTTCTTGAAATTCCTCCCAAATGAAACCCTAGAGATGACCTGCAAAAGGTTAGAACACAACAGCAAATAGCATAGATAGATTTCTAGAACAATACTAGGAAGAGATCACTACAAGCCTAGATCATTCAATAAACCATAAACTAGAGATGGACAACATACAACTAGTTTACCCAAGAAACCCTAGGATCAACACCATAAACCATATGCAATAACAAGAACAATATCACCTCTCAAGTGGAGCAAAGATGATCACAAGCAATGCACCATGTAGTCCTCCAAATCTTCTTTATTATTCATCAACCAAAAATCTTGGAGCAAATGAAGTGGAGCAAGATGGCAAGAACAAGAAGATGGCAAAGAAATTTCAGCATAGTAGACTTAGCTAAAGAATGGTGAGGAAAAATGAAGGCTAGGGGTTCCTTTTATACCTCTAGAGGCAAAAGGAGGGGTATTGGATTGATGCCAAGTGTTAGCTAGCTAGATAATGGCTCAAATCTCTATGAGAGGTTGCCCTAGCTAGGGTTTTGGGCTTTGGAATGAAGCAAAAACGAATTGCTTAGGTGGAGGCCAAAGAGAGGTTGAAAAACCTTCTAAAAATAAGTTAGTAAAATCCTAGAAAGACCCACCAACCAAAAATAGAAATTAGTTGAGGGTTTGGGGGGGTTTGGCACGTCCATCAAGGGGAGGTGCGCACCTAGAGAGAGGAGAGGAGGGGCGGCCCACACGTGTGAGGTTTTGGGGAGTGGGAAAGACCCAAAAGAGGTCGTTCTATGGTTAGGAAGGGAACCCATGTTCCAAAAATGGAACGTTGGGTAGGTTAAGGGTCTAGGAAGGCGTGCTAGCATGGAGGGGCGCACCCAAAGGGGCCACGTGAGGGTTTAGTAGATGGGTTAATTAATAAAAAAGGGGATTTAATTAATGAAAGAGTCAAATGGGTGGTCAAATGAGGCTTAGGGAGGCGCACCACATGTGTGGTGGTCTCAGCTCACATTTCTAGGATTTATTAGAGAATTATCCAGTCAGCAATTCGTAACTCCCCTTAGGGCAAGAGATAAATTAGTCAAAAAGTCAATAAAAGGGTTAAATTAAGTTGGGAAAAGGTGGGGGAAGGGTTAGGCTTGGTTAGGAGGGTTCTTTTTGCCACTTTCCACCTTGCATCCACTAATTAAACTCCATTTTACAATAGTTTTGTGATTTTTTTAATAAATCACATTAGCAATTAAAATTGCTGTTTTAGACTCTAACTGACTCTGAGTGGACTTTGACAAAGCAAAAATAGTCCGACTGAGCTGAAACTTGGTCAGTGGGTGTAGGGAGTGCTATTCCATTCATTTTGAGCACAAATACCCCTACCTTTCTCCCAGAGACGAAGTTTTTACAATATAAGCTCAAAAAATAATTAATTAATTAAATAATTAATTAATTAAAAAAAAGACTTAGACTCGACGGAATCTCTCAAGACTCAAGACATTGCCTGGCATGGTCATTTACAATCATCCTAAAAGGTTACTCATTGTATGTGATCACCAGAGCGCCTTACACCACTTTGGAGGAGCGGGTGTGAGGGAAAAACTCCGGAAAGTTAACCCGACTAGTTAGGCCGCATTAACCCCCTGAGATTAAAAAACCCCCGATGCAAGGAACTCCCCTGATGTCGACATCCAAGGTACCTGACCTAACTATGATCCATGCAGACATTATTACAATGCTACCCTCGCAGGGGTGCGGAGATCCCGTTTGCATGAAAATAAGTGCTGGTGTTTAAAAACACCCAGTAGAATCCAGCTCTCTCTGACATGATAATCTTCATGGAATGAGTTGACCTTCGTGCTAAACGAGCGGTCAACATCTGGCTCCACCTGGGGACGTGTGGTAGATCAACTCGAACGAGGCGGAAACCATGCGAGAATCCAGCACCTACAAAATTGATGCTCACACAATGCGAGTATCCAAAAATTTAATATTAGTATATATTCACAATGAAATCAAATATATAAACATCATTCACATAATAAAATTTCCAAAGTACAACAATAAAAGTACAACATGGCTATAATACAGGAAAAAATTTCTAAGTACATATCTACATAATTTACAATATTAATCAATCTATGATACATGAAATAATTCTAAGTATACAACATTGTAAATGAAATAATACAAAACTGTATGTACAAGGAATAGGGTTAGAGATACGTTACAGTGGGTGTCCCTACGGACACCAAGTTGCTCATCTGTAGAATAACTTGAGCTGTTGCCCATTCCGTGGAATACTGATGGGCTCACCATCCAGGTGACTGAGATGAAAAGAGTTCGGCCCTGCTATTTCCCTGATCAAGTAAGGACCCAACCACGAACTGTCAAATTTTCCGTGCTTTCCTGGTTTTTCTCTGCCTTTATCCCAAAGCAGAACTGTATCCCCAACTGTGAAATCCCTGTGTCTGGCTGACAAGTCGAAAGTCTTCTTTACTTTGCTCTGATTTCTACAAGTCTGATCGTATGCTTTCCTTCTGACTTCATCTAACTCGATGATCTGATTAACCCTGTTCTGAAATGCATTCTGACCTGTGGAAGAATCTTCAACTGAACCATAAGTAGGAAGGCTAAGGTGCACTGGCAACCTAGCTTCCATCCCGTATACCAACTCAAATGGACTCTTCCCTGTAGCTGTTTTCTTCGTAATCCTGTCTGCCCATAATGCATGCTTGATTTTACTATCCCAAGACCTTTTATTTTCTCCAACTATCTTCTTTACTATGGTCATTAAGTTTTTATTACTAGATTCTGCTTGACCATTTCCCTGGGGGTAATAATCTGATGCATGTGATAGGATGATGCCATACTTGAAACAAAAGGATGACATCTCTGCTGAACAAAATGCCTTAGCATTATCTGTGACTATTTTAGATGGAACCCCAAACCTGGTTATTATTCTGTCTTCTAGGAAATCCATCACTACCTTTTCAGTTGCTGACTTAGTTGGAATGGCTTCAACCCACTTTGTAAAGTAATCTGTAGCCGTGAGAACCCATGAAAAACCATTACTCGAATTATCACTGAATTTCCCGATGAAGTCCAACCCCCATTGCTGAAAAGGTGCCTCTACTACGACTGGTTGTAAAGGTAGTGCTGCTAATTTCTGCTTCCCTGTGAAAAGCTGACATGGCTCACACTTTCTGACAAACTGATGCACATCTGAAAATATGGTGGGCCAATAGAATCCTGATGGAATCATCCTTAGATGTGTGGATGATGTTGAATCAAAAAGACAGTCAACTAAGGACTAGTGCCTAAGGTTGGGCAATGGGGTCAGGGCTTCTTCTCATCATAACTTAGACTTGCACTTGCATTGCTGCTTGTCATATAGGCTAGTTTCCCCCTTGGCCTATAATCAATTAAAACTAACTCCTAGAACATTGTAATTAAAATCCATTTAGTAACTAGGGACAACCCCCCTTGGCTTCCCTAGGGGTAAGCCTAGACGGAAGAGGTTCTTGTCAAGGTGACAGTGTGGGCAAGAACCTAGACATTGTGTCTCCGAGGGCACACTAAGTGAGCCGGACTTAGCTCACGTTTGCAAGTGTGCATTAGGGCGAAAACACAACCCACCACCTAGATGGAGTTGATTTTAGGACAACTTCTAATGCTAACATCCTTTGTTGTTCGGGTACATTCAACTCAAATTCCTTTACAAATAAACTTGTATTAGTTAATCCATCATACCTGGGTGGATCACATGGTTATGTTCCAATATAATGCAAGGATTGGGTCATCCATGCACATCATCTAGTTGAGACACCATGCATCCTCTGCTACCAATGCTCTAGACCTTCCTCTGAGTCTAATTCATACTAACCGATACTTCTCCAATTGAGTGCACCATCTGCATTAGGGTTGACATAATCATCCATCTGTGCAATCATATTATACGAATTTTCATTGTCATTTCATCTTGCTGGCTCTATGTATTCTTTTCCTTTTGTCGGGTCTAAAGGTGCAGTAAATTTCAACT
The DNA here is from genome assembly GCA_900067695.1 of Picea abies. Taxonomy (NCBI): domain Eukaryota; kingdom Viridiplantae; phylum Streptophyta; class Pinopsida; order Pinales; family Pinaceae; genus Picea; species Picea abies. The sequence continues at coordinate 6,358 of CBVK0100352695.1, forward strand.
CTCCAACTTCAAATATCATTTCCCTCCTCTTTAAGTTAATGATCTCTTAGTTATCAAAATACCATTCTAGTCCCATCAATGCTGGATATGGTTTATTTTTATCCACGATCTCAAAAAGCTCAAAGTATGCTACACTGCACATCCCATCCATGTTCACAGGTACTCCGATCAATCAACCAACCAATATTATTTTGGGTTGATTCATGAGCCTTAACTGAACATGAGACCATATTATCTTTTTTTTTCCCATCACCTCCCAGGTCTATTTAGGAAATACATTCGCATCAAACCCCAAGTCCAAGATAACATTATCCACATCATATTCCCCAATTTTTGCATTGAATCTGAATTCTCCATTGGTCCTCTTTCTATGCAGTGCCTGATTCACCACCCTTTGTGCGATGGGAGTTTTTATTTATTTTGTACAGTGATAAATCATCTCATATAATGTTTTCAGTGAAGTTTGATCCTTCATTAGCTCTATGCAAATTCTAAATAATTCTTTTATAGTGCTTACTTTTCCATTCGATTTATTTGGTACATTGTGATCTTTGAAATGAGGCACATATGATGTTGATGCTCCCTAATATTTTCCAAGTACCTCTTTCCTTTCCCTCTGATGTGTCTCCTTTTCTTGTTTAGGATCAAAGGTTTTCATGGGTTGTGTTGAATTCCTTACTCATTGCTCAATTTTCTTCCCTCAATTTGTCATATCATCTCATATTCTATCTCCTATGTGCATCAAAACTGCTATTATTGGCCCTCCATTGCATCCTTTCATTGATATTTTCTGCACATTCTGATTTGGATTCTGGTTTTGGTTCCCTCTGGCATGCAATTTCACAACCAATTGAGGAAAATATTATGTCACATGATCCAGTGCTCTATATTTTCTGCCCGTTGTACACATATTCCATCAATTATCGGCTAAGTGCCCCGATTGATTACAATTATAACATATTATTGGTCCTCTTCCTCCTCTGCCAAACTCCCTCTTCCTCGACCTCTACCAAAATTTCCTTTGTTCCCTAGACAAAATCCTCTCTGATTATTATATTTGTGACCCCCTCTGTCTATCACAAAATTCTCCTCTTGAATCTTGTACATATCTGAAGTATGCTCCCTCATCAAATCAAATGCTCGAAAATACTTCTCTTCATGTTCGACCAACTTGCAAAAGTTGCAGAACAAGTTCCTTGGTGTACTCTGATACTTCTGTAGTAATGGACATTCAGTTCGATGATGTCCCCATTTCTCACATATCTCATAATACCCCCCTCCTAGTAATGGATTCGACGCTCCAACTGCCAAATACTGCGCGAATGCTGGACATTCATCCTTGTGATGGCCTTAAGTCCTACACTTGGTACACAAGAATTTCTCTTGTTTCTCCTTTTCTTTTCTAATTTTTTCCAGTTGAATCGTCAAGGAAGCCAACTTCCTCTAAACTTGTGCCATCCCTCCATTGTCTCCTACTAGGGATGACTCCAATTTCATTGCAATTTCCAACACCTTGGACTGTGATGAAACATTTTGTTGAATCAATGGCCCACGAATGAGTGGTATAAGTCCTAAAATAAACCATTTATGATGTTTTTAATCTGGAATCTGGAAATTCAGCCTTCCCATCAAGTCCTTGAACCTTTTATAGAAGTCCCATACTGACTCCATTTGTACCTATTTAATCTCCTCTAGTTCTATAATGCACTGCAATTCTCACTTTGGCTTCTTAAACTCTTTTAGCAATGATTGTCTTATCTCTTCTAATATCCTAGATTGTTCTATAGGTGTGTTACTCTGCAACTTCATGTAATAGACTAGTGCATGGCCTCTTAACATTGTTTCCAATTGCAAAATATTCATAGCCTCATCCTCGATGTTCTTAACGGCCCAAATTGTTTTGTAGACAAAAATATGTTGTTTTGGGTCCTCTCAACCCACTCCCTAGGACTTAGGAAATCTGAGGGTGTTGTCTACCCCTGCCATATTTCTTTGTGTAGTTCCTCCTCTTAGTGATGTTAGTTGACTCTGAATCTATGCACTTATACCACTACTTTGATTTCTATTACTCTATCCTCCCTTGCTAACTATAAGTGATTTGATAAGTCTTCAATTGTTATTTCTGATTGTGGTGACGCACATGGGGTCATGGATTTGAAACACTATCCATTATGAGTAGGAGTTAACAACTCCTCTATTATAGGATTGGATGGAAATTCCTCTTCCTCTCCTCTTATGTGTGGTATCTCCACGATTTGGATTATTACACAAGGTCCTCTCCCCTCTCGCTCACTATGCGACTCTCCTTTCTTAGCTCCAGTCTTTCACCTATTATACCTCCTTCCTCTGCACAGTTCTCTAAACTCTTATTCTTCCTCTGGTATACCTTCTTTATCTCTCTGCATCCTTAGTCCCTCCCTTCCTTCTTCATCGCTTCCTTCCTTCTCTCTTGTCCTCATACTATCCGCTTATCATCCCCTGATTCCCCTATGTGCATGAGTCCCTTTAGCAATCAGATTCCATTGTCATCAACATTTGTCACACAACAACATATTTATCCATGTACCCAACAATTTCATGAACCTTTAAAGAAGTCCCTTTCTATAACATTGTATGACAGGGTACAATCTACTGCAAACTCTGTAATATATCCTCCTAATATGATATGAAACCATAAATCAATTGTGCGATAAGCGTTATTACTTACATAATTTAGTTGTCTTACCAAATTAGGAGTCCAATTCCTCGGCATTGTGTCTCGATACATTTTAGAGTTCTCCACTAATGTTTCTAACCACTTCATCAGAATAATTGGAAATTCACCAAATAAAATTTCATGTAACTCTATGTATACGTACCTATGCATCCATTTTTTTTTACTCATCCGAGGGTTTCTATTCTCTTTTTTTTCAAACTCTCGTTCCTTCATGTCTAACCATTCTAAAATTTCCTTCTTAGTCGGCCTCCAAAACATTCCCTTAATCACAGAATCCCAGTCCTGACAACGAGACCATTTGTTGGCGTTGCACGTGGTTGTAAGACCCTAGGTTCAATTTATATGTCGACCAACAAACCCCTTTAGAAACTAACCCTTTCATCATCACCTGCATGCATAGATGAAGTCTCAATCGAGGTATCTATTAGGACTACAAGAACCATTTTTTTTCAGTGGTGAGCGAATGGGAGGTTATTGTTCCATTCATTCTTAATTATATGTTTTGTGCTCATTATTATGAAAGTGCTCTTATTATATTACTTATTGTATATCAGGTTCATATTACCATTATATTATATATTACTGTATAAAATTATTACTCTAACAATCATAACCATTGGGCCATGATTACACATAAGATAAATCTACTCTAATATGAATCCAAATAGATTCCATAAACAAACACACAAAATACTTGTAACACAACATTTAACATGGTTCACCCAACTCTGGACTACATCCACAACAATTGGATTCTTTATTAATCATTTGGTAATTTCTTCAGGCTTGCACACTGCACTTACAAAGATACATCATGGTTATCTTTCTCTTCTCCTAGTCTAGCCATGCTGCAGTGCAAGCCTCTCTTTCTACATCATCTCTTTAGAATTCAAACATAGATTCCTATCTTCAACAGAACAAAACCATAACAATAGCTAGCAGACAACTCAACAATGAGGAACTAACCATAAGAGATAAAAAAATAATAACCAACAGGAACCCCTATTCTCCCAACCCATTACATATTTATACATCAAATCTAGGGCTTAAAACCCTATTTTGTTAATCCCAAAACCCTATTACAATGTATGACTTCTCTGGTTAACTGGTTGTTTGGACTACTTTTGCCTTCTTTTCTGTTTGCATGTTTCTTTTTCACTCTAACTGTTGTTCCTCCTACTTTTTTGTGTCCTTCCTTATTTAGAATGTTGAGTTGTCATCCTTCCTTTTCATTTGCTTTATTCTCTGTTTTATTCCTCTACCTTCTTTACTCCTCTGTTTTATTCCTCTATTTGTGCACTTTCCTCCTAGATGCACCTCAACTATAAATTTATGCAACCTAGCAATCTCCCTCATGTAAATTATTCCATGCAACCTAGCAATCTCCCTCATGTAAATTATTCCATGCAACCTAGCAATCTCCCTCATGTAAATTTATGCAACATTTACTGATGTATGAGTCATTTTCATAGGAACGAAATGAAAAAAAAAATTCAATTTATCAACAACTACCATTATCGAATCATGTTTCCTTGTCATCCTTAGAAACATAGAGATAAAATCAATGGTTATCACTTCCCATTTCTTCTCTAGAATTGAAAATGGTTATAGAAAACTTGTTGGGTGTCTACGCTCAACTTTTACTCTTTGACATTCCATACATCCTGAAATGCAATCAATAACTTATTTCTTCATTCCAAGCCAAAATAATTGTATTCTTACTGCTGCAATTGTCTTCTGATAACTAGGATGTCAAACATATGGGACATTATGCATTTCTTTTAATACCAAATTCCTAAGTTCTTTGAAATTAGGAACATAAACTATGTTCTTATGCAAAAGTACTCCATCCTCTTTAATGTTGTACCCTTTGAATTTATATTGTACATTCTCTTGTTGTAAATTCTCTTTTACATGTAGGTAATGTTGGTATGCAACAACAACATCCAAAATTATGCTCTTTAAATATGACTAGTGCATTTTATCGTTGTATCATGCATGAGATGTACCCTTATGTTGAGTGCACCAACAACTTTATTCTCCCTTTCCTTGATATGCTTGATGTCAAAATCATACTCACTTAAAAATTCCATCCACCTCATTTTTTTGGCATTTAGAGTTGATTGTTCAAAAAGGTACTTCAGACCATTGTAGTCTATTCCTAGTTTGAATTATTTCCCATGACATAATGCCTCCACATCTTCAAGGAATGAACTATGGAAGCAAGTTGCAGATCATGTGTGGCACATTTCCTCTCATGCTCCTTAATATTTTTGGACTCATAACTAATGACATGTACATTTTGATTGAGGAATTCACCAAGTCCTTCTTTGCATGCATCTGTACAAACCACAAATTCTCATTTGGGTCAACAATCTTTAAAATAGGTGCACTAGTAAGTAATTCTTTCAAAAATTTAAAATTCTCTTTACACTTTGTTTTCCATACAAACTTAGTTCCCTTATTTTGTAAAGAAGTTATGGGATGAGCAATCTTAGAGAGTCCTTCTATAAATATATTGTAGTATCCGACTAATCCCATAAAAGATCTAACTTTGAAACATTCTTTGGTGTTGGACATGCTCTAATGGCTTCAATATTATTTGGATCTACTGTTATTCCTTGTTATGAAATAATGTGCCCCAAATAATGGATCTGTTCTTGGTAAAAAGAACACTTGCTTAGCTTGGCATACAACTATTTTTCCCTTATTACTTGTAGCACCAAGCTTAAGTTATGTTCATTCTCTTCCTTAGACTTAGAGTAGATAAGTATGTCATCCAAGAATGAAATGAAAAACTTATCCAAATAATTTAGGAATATGTCATTCATTAAGCACATAAACACAACTGGTGCATTGATCAATTCAAATGGCACCACTACAAATTCATAATGTCCATACATGGTTCTAAAGGTTGTCTTATTGATTTATTCTTCCTTGACTCTTACCTCATGGTATCTAGATCTCAAGTCTATCTTTGAAAAGATCCTTTCTCCTCTTAGTTGATCAAAGAGGTCATCAATTTGGGGTAGAGGGTATTTGTTCTTCATTGTGTCTTTATTTAGTTGTCTAAAGTCAATACATATTCTCAATGTTCCATCCTTATTTTTCATAAAGAGTATTGGTGCTCCGCAAGGTGAAACACTTGGGCGTATGTACCCTTTTCTTCAACAATTCTTTCAACTTCATTTGTAATTATTTTAATCAAGGTGTACTCATTCTATAAGGATTCTTTGATACTGGGGAAGCTCTTGGTACTAAATCAATATATACATCTATCTCCCTCTTTGGTGGCAATCCAAGTATTTCTTGGAATACATCTTCAAACTCTTGCAATAGTGGAAAATCTTCAAGGCTTGGCCCCTTTTTATTTTTTGGTTCCTCCACATGATCTGCATACAATTGAAAAGCCTTCCTAAAACATCTCTTTAGTTTTAAGTATGAAATATCCCTTGTAGAAATGGGTCTCAGAATTCCTTTCACAATACTCTACTTTACTTCTTCATCAATGCATGTAAATGTCTTGTCATGACAATTTAGGACAACATGATGCTTGTCCAACCAATCCATTCCGATTAAGATATAATAAGATCCTAATGGTATGATATTCATATCAATAACTACATTTAATCCATTCATATTTATTGGGCATCCCATCATTGCTTCCTTGATCCTTTTTTTGGTTCCAGTGGCTAGCTGAACCAAACTTGATTTTTCGATCTTACTTTTCTCCAAATGTAATATGTCTAATACTTTAGGATCAATGTGCCAATGGATTTCTCTTGAATCAATTAAAATAGAAACAAGCTAACTAATGATCTTACCTTCCACTTCGATCATATGAGATTGGTATTCTTCTTATCAATCTCCTAAGGCTGCATATATTCTTGGAATATTTATTCCCATGTTTTCTATTGTTGTAGCTTCTTGGATGTTGTGCATGGTCTTCATTTTATCTCCTCTGTGAAGGAAATCCTTGTATATGTGGTCTTCTTTGCATCCCCAACATTGGATTGGTGGTCTTCCCTTTTTTCCCAAGGAGTCTTCTTTCTTGGATTACTTCTTAGCATAATGATCTTGTTGATTTTTTTGGACTATTTTCGTTGAAAGGAGGTTTGAATCCCTTCCTTATTTGATCATATTTATCCTTCTTCATATCCTTCCAATACTATTGCAAAGATTCTATGCCCTTTCCTTGCTCGTACATGTACTTAACTTTCCTAATGGTTTCTGTCAAATTTCTAGGCTCATCATACAAAATATTTTCCTTATAAAATGATATGTGTGTGTGTGTGTGTGTACCTTCTCATCCTTGATAAATCCCACATACTTCAACAATCCTTGAAAGTTATTTTCATATTATCCCATGGTCATGCTGCCAAACTTAAGTTCAAAGAACTATTGCATCTTCTTTTCATATTAGTGCTCTGAAAGACACTCTTTTTGAAAATATCTCTTGAACTGCTTCCAAGTCATATTTTTCTCATTGATGTGTTCAAATTGCTTCAACTGACACCACTACATGGAAAATTTTCCATGCAAATGGTAAGTGGAAATCTTGGCTTCTGTATTATAGGAATAGTTGTGAAACTAAAAATACTTCTTGATTCCAAGCAACCAGGATTCAACATCATATTCCATTTATCTTTCACCATCAAAATACGGTGGCTTAAGATTCCTTAGTTCTCCTTCTAAACCATCCCACTCATGTATTCTTCTTTGATGTCTGACAAGAGACACATTTGGACTACTTCTTGAATCCTCAGATGCATAAGAATTACTAGTTGAGTAAGGAGTTGAGTGATGTTTATGAGTTCCACTAGTCCTTCTTGAGTGGCTAGCTCTTTTGTAGTTGCCTCTTCTTTCATGTTGTCTACCTTATCCCCACTACTGTGAGCTTGATACATTATTTTCTTGCTTCTACAATTGATTTACACTTTGCATCATTTGCTCATTTATTTCATTATATTCTTTCATCATCTTCTAATTTTTTTCTTTGTAACTTTTCACTTCTATTCTCAAACTTCTCATAGTCTCTATTAATGTTTCTAGTTCCACTCTACTCCCGTGACCATTAGATTTTGTCTTTGCATTTCCAACCCTGATATTTTAACCTTTGGATTCTCTTTCATGATTGAAGGCTTTCTCTCCTTCTTCCATTTCTTGAATCTGCATTATTATATTGAAATGATATGTTTATACCCTTAATTTTGCAAGAAATTCTATATCCAACATAATTTTTGTTAGAAAAAAGAATAAACATGGATACACATTTCTAGAAAAAGGATTGCAAAAAACTATTTAATTTTTTTTAAGGCCAACAATCATCTTCTTCCCAATCAAATATAATATCTATTGCTCATAACAATTTTCTAGGTGCATAAATAGATTCCTTTCTCTAAGATCTTTCCAACGACTATTTGTTTTCTCTATTATGAGCTCAGAGAAAAAACTTATTCCCTTCTCTAGTTTCTGGGAATTATCTCTTCTTTCAGAGGTATTTCAAGATGATGTGGCATCCACGTAGACCCATTTCATCTGTGTAGGATGATGTGGCAGGCTTCATGGTAGATGACATGGTGCTTTCATGGCCACCATCCCACCAGGATATCAGGCCACCAGAGTATCAATATGTCAACGAGGAGACAAGCTCGAAAATTTTTGTGGGTCTGATATAGGCCCACCGGTCCACTAGTGTATCGGGAGATTGGGATATCAACTGAGGAATTGGACATGAAACTTATATGGGTCTGACATGGGCCCACCATCCCACTGACCCATCAGGCACACTAGGGCACCACACCGTCGAGTGCACCCCGCACATAATTCCCTCTTGAGATTTATCAACGACCAAGATCTCTCATCCTCCATATCTGATGGTTGACACTTAAGGAATTGATTTGGGGGTACAACTAACACCTACGATACATGTCACCTTATGCTCATGACATGTGGGACCACCACAATGCTACACTTGGTACTGATGTGGCAATGTCATGGTTCTAGTGAGACAAATGATGTGGAGTTGGTCACTTGTCACCCTTTTCCTTCTACTGACATTTTCCTATCAGACATGGTATCCACATGGACCCCTTCCATGTGTGCTAGATGTGGTAGATGGCATGGCTACTGACATGTCTCTGATGAGGAAAATGATGTGGCCATTGGCCCATTGGGATATCTATCAACTAGAATGGGATCGAGAACTTCAATGGATTTGGGGGTCCAATATAGTCCCACCATCTCATCGGACCATCGGGATCAATGTCCCTAGTCTCTCAATCTCAAATCCAGTTTGGTTTGAGCACCTGGCCATCAGCCCACCAGGACCTTTGGCCAAAAGTTTGTATTGAGCTCGACTCTATAGGGTTCCGTGACTTCCATGATTCACGCACAAGTAGCTAAGGGTTTTTTTTTATATAAACAATTAATTTGACCCTCCTTCACATGCATGTGGGATAAATATTTAACTCCAAACTCTAATTAGCAGCTCTAGATCCATGGGAAGGCCTGATCAATGACTTTTGTGCATTGGTTTTCCTTTATTAGAAAACTATCACTTTTTTTCTCGGTGTTAGCGATAAAAAATACACTGGCATTTTTGAAGAATGATGACTAATATTGCAGGGAACTTTTGATTGCCTTCCCAAAATCCAAATTAATATTTTAAAGTACCATTGGAAAGCTCAGGATTTGTAGATGTCGATAGACTATTTAAGCATGCAAAACGGACTCTCCATGACTAAGAAATTTGATTTTTCCTAAGGCAGTTTATTTCTGGAAAACCTGCCTTTTCTGTGGTTTAGGCGAACAGGACGATTGTTCATTAACCACCGAAAGTCATGCTTTCGGTAGTTAATCCACCCAGAAGTCTTCTATGTTAACCACTGAAAGCCTGTAATGACCAGAATACTTGAAATTTCGCCCAGATCAGGAATTTTCGAATCAGAATGAGATGAAACCTCTTGGAATAGACAGGTGGTGAATTATCAAGTCAGATCCAATGGTTACTTTGATGGATAAGGCAAAGAAGAGGTGTTTTAATCAAGTTTGGTACATTTTTCAAAGGCAAAAATATAGGGATTTTGGCACACCTCAGCAAATTCTAATTTTATCTCTTGGAAGAGTCATCAGTCAGCCTTGGGAGGCTATCTTGCACTACACCAGCACTCAACAAGAGAGGAAGACCATGAAATCTGGGATTGACCTCATTTTTGGGAATCATCCCACATCTTTTGCAACTAAATTTTGATTTACTATCTTTAGTATATTTGATCCTTGTTTTTAGGATCTCAGAACTGCTTTGTAAAGCTATAAAGCAAAGAATAGAATATGAACTAAGGGTTCGATTTTGGGTTCTATATGCTGCTACTGTAATTGAGACTCATTCTTAATATATGAAACATTGCAAGCTTCCTTCATTTGTGTTTTCAGACCTTTCTCCTCTGTTCTATGATATCTTATGAGTGAATGTTCTTTATTGATGCTTATTCAATCTACAAGTGACTGTCATCTCACTAATTGATTGATTAAGTTGAGAATCATAAGTTATTGTCTTAGTTTTTAAACCCATTGTGCTTATTGTTTATATCAGTATAATCTGGTTCAACAACTATCTTCTGTTCTATTTGATCAACTCCTGTCTGATTACATTCTTAGAAGGCCTTGTGATATTTGATATTACTAGACATTCTTAAAGACACAGTCCAGCCCCTAGATATTCATCTTGATCCAAAAACCACATCATTTATTGAGAAAATAGTTTAAAAAGATTGAGTTACCAGGCATCTCTGACTTATAGCCTAGGAGAGTTTCCTGGAGTGATAACAAATTGACGCCGTTGTCGGGGAGAGGAGATCGAAGCTCAGCTTCCTTAGGAGACGACAAGATCTAGCTTTGATGATAGACAAAGATTGGACATCATTTGGTTGTAATTATCTATCTGGCGACTCCATGAAGGGAGGATTCAGTGGCGACTCCATTGTTCAGAAATTCATTGGTGACTCCACTGGTATGAAATGGAAAATATCTTAGCTAAGAGGTATGCTTTCTGTGATTTTTCAGATATAGCCGGTTTTCCACATCCAGTGCCGACTATAATTGAATGGGATGATTATCTTCTGATATTCAGAGGAAGCAAGAATGATCATCCTGGTGAGCACTTATTCAATTTTCATAAGTGCATGCTTGAACATGGTTTTGTTCACGAAGATGTCTTGATCAAGCTATTCAAATTTTCTTTAGAAGAAAATGCTCATGAATGGTGTCAATCTCTTCCTAATCTTAGTATCCATTCTCTGAAGGATTTTCATGTGGACTTCAATTCATATTACGAGAAGTTTTACTCAGCTGATCTTATTTTTGATAACTGTTGTAAAGAATCTGCATTCCACATCCAGCATTCAGTTAGTATTTCTTCTGATTGTAAATATGTTGGTGATAGTCATATTATAGACACATTTTTCATTGATTCGAATGTCTCTTATAGTTTTGACTATGGGATTAAGGAGGCTTCAAATTTTGATAAAGAAGTTGCTGATATAAATTCAGTATCCCAAGAAATTCAAAAGTAGTTGTTCTTTCCTTCACCATCGATACTTATCATTCTTGATCTAGAATCTGCAGTAGATATCAAACAATCCATGATTAGTACAAAAATCAGTCTACAACCATTTTCAGATTTACAGATAGTTGAAAGTGCCAGTCTTCATGGGAAAGAGAATACCTAGAGATTTTTTGATTTTCAGCTCAAACAACTGGAAGAGGTGTTTCTTTACAGCTTCGCTGATCCTTTTGATGAATATTGCGAGTCTTTGAGTAGAACATATGTCATCTGTCTTTGAAGGAAGGTTGGTTTTTCTTCCCTGTCAAACTCCATTTCTGTATGTTATGGTTTCTAATATTTTTCAAGTCAAGATCAAACAAGAAATCAGTAAATCAGTTTCTTACTTGTCTTCATTGGAAATTCAGTTTTACTTGATCAATCTGCCTTTACTGGTTAGAGTAGGAATAGATAGAAAATAAGCTCGTCATTGAGCATGAGATCCTTTTCAGTTTAGTATTTTGTAGCAGGAACTTGTGTTCAACATTTTATTACAGTTTGAATAAGTTGTAGGGATGGATGAGAAGAATTTGGCAAATGCGGTGAAGCTGCCTCCTCAAACTGAAAGGGAGTTTCTTCATCCAAAAGTTCCAACTTTAGTATATGGCTCTATCCCTTCAGATCACCCTTTTTCCTGTCCTAATTAGGGTTGTGACAAATTCTACATACATGAGTATAAATTAAATCTTCATCTCAGAAGAGAGCAAAAACCAGACCTGTAAAAAAGACTGGAACATCGTCAAAGCAGCCAAAATCTTCTCAGTATAAATGAAGTAAGGAAATTTTTTGAGTTTCTAAAGTTTGGTTGAAGTTACAGCTTTTGGTGGCTTAGGAGAACAAATGACTGTTCATTAGCTACCAAAAGGCAGAGATTTTGGCAGTTAATGTCTTCAAATTTTGTCTCTTTAACTACCAAAAGCACAGAAACAGGGCAGAATGCTACAAATTTTGCACAGATCCAATTTTTCTTAATCCGAATGCCATGAGAAGGGTTCCTAATGATAGATGATATTTAATGGAATTATTAGGAAGTTTCATTTCTAATTTTGAAGGTGTCTAGCAAGGGTGAAGATGTTGACCGTGCATTGCTTCCAGAACAGACTCCATTTTACAAAGATCTGGATGTTGTGGTTGTTCAAGCAGGTGTCTGCATTGATATATTTACTGTTACAAATGAACACACAAAATTGGCTTCATTCAAGTTCTTAATCATTGAAAGTGGTGGTTCATCGTTTTTATATTCAAGCATTGACGATTCAACACTTCCTCAGGTTTTATATCGAATGTTGAGTCATCCACATGTTTTTGCTTGAGTATTAAGGCTCAGAACATCACCCGAATTCTGACTTGGTCACTCACATGAGCTGTATATCCAGTGTTGTCATCATATTCAAACCCAAGATAAAACTAAAACCGACTACAGGTGTCCTGGGCGTGGTGAAAAATATCTGCGTTTTGGAATATCTAAAAGGTCAAAGATACCTGTCCGCTAATAGAGCCATGATTCAGGTCATGAGACAAGCCATTTTCCAAAATCACTAGTGCCATAAGATCATGCTCTTAGGATTAGATTTTGGCATTCGGTTATTTGTCAATATTTGGGTGTCTCACGCCGAGCCTAACTCTATGTGGAGGTGTCTCAAACTCCATTCAATTGTGCATTAAGTTCTCTGATGGTTATCAATGCAAAACAGCCCGTAAACTTCTCATACCAGCACGCATTTGCAAATTCAGTCTCGTTCAAAGGGTAACAAATGGTCAAAATTCTAGTTTACAAAGTAAATTCAATGATACAGGTGTACGTTTCATCATCAATGGCTTAAATTTTGCTTCTAGGAATAAAACTCAAACAAATTTTTTGATTACAGGTCAGTTATGTCACGGTTCTTGCTGAGCATCTACCTTCGTTAATTGAATGTTTCCTATTAGAGGAGCAGAAGAATCTGAGTCATGCTTACATCAGGGATACATTTAACATTGGGGAAGACTTTCTCTGTGGGGGAACAAGAAAGAATGCAGTAGGTGTTTTTCAAGATGCAGTTCAACCTGAAAATAAATATCCCAAGGAGCTCATGCTTGCTATTGACATATAGCATTCAAATCTATCTGCTGTCCTTGCTGATGGTGTGGAGTGTTTGGTGCAAGTTCAGTCAATTTTCTCAGAGGATGCTAAAATTGGGATATTACTTGAAGATCTCAAAATTAGTTTTAATGATGAAACAGTTTTGAAAAGTAATCGACTACAAATTTCCCTCATCCCCACTTCTCCTGACAATATCATATCAAGTGGATCATTTGATACTGAAAGCAAGTCTCCAATTACATGGGATTGCATTGTCCAAGGTTCCGACATTCGTATCATTTTGCCCCATAGGTTACAATTGCGTGCAATAGAGGATGCCATTGAAGATATGCACCGAGGATTGAAGCTCATTGTGGCTGCTAAAAAGCAATCATTATGCCCCTCAAGAAAAAATAAATCAAAGCATTCAAGGAGTGGATTGCTGAAAGTTGGCGTTGATAGGTTTAGTATCCATGAGTTTGTTGGTGAAATTGAAGAGGAGCCAATTCAAGGTTGGCTTGGTGAACATTACCAACTCAGGAAAAATGAAGTCTGTGAACTTTCTGTACGGTTAAGACTTCTAGAAGAGGCTATAGAAGATGGCTCCAGCTTTTCTGGTATTCCTGACCTCAAAGAATCTCATACTGAAAAACATGTCAAACATTTTGAAGACACAGAGATAGATTTATCTGATCATGTGGTTGTTAGAATATTGCAGGAAAGGCTTCAAGAACAATCTTTTCAATCCTATTACAAGGCTTGCCAAAATATGGTTAATTGTGAAGGTTCTGGAGCTTGTCAGAAGGGTTTCCAGGCAGGTTTTAAGCCAAGTTTGGTAGAAGCTTTCTTTTGTCTCTTCGTGCTTCAAATTTGGATGTAACATTGATAGAGATTGAAGGTGGCGATGCTGGGATGATTGAAATGATAAGAAAGCTGGACAGTGTGAGATCGGAAGAG
>CBVK0100352696.1:0-20694 GCA_900067695.1 Picea abies
CTTCCTCCATTGCATTTCACCATTCATCATGTTCATTAGCTTCATCAAAATTCATGGGTTCTATAACACTTGAAATGCTACTCATTAGGGCATAGTATTTATACCTTCCAGGAAGCCGAATCTGTCTTGAATATCTTCTCAACTGATTATCTTCCTCCCCACTTTGTGAAGATCTGTCTTCACTGCTAGGTGAACTGTGACTGCTTGAATTGTCCATATCACTGAGTCCTTCTTGTTGTTGTTGTTGTTGTCGCTTCAGGGATGGTTGTTGTTGTCACTGCGGGGATGGATGTTGTTGTGTGGGCAGCTGCTGCTGCTGCTCTTCTTTAAATCCTTCTTCAAGAAGTCTCTGCCATTCCTCATGACTGTTGTTGTCATGATTTCCTACTTCCTTCTCATGGAAAAGTACATCTCTACCTGCAAATACTTTGTCAGTAGCAGGGTCAAACAATTTGTATGTTTTAAATTCAGAACAGTACCCAATGAAAATACATTTAGTGGCTTTAGCATCCAATTTCCTCCTATTATCCTTTGGAATATGTGCAAAAGCCTTACACCCAAATACTTTCAAATTATTAACTGTAGTTTTGGAACTATACAAGGCTTCGAAAGGAGTAACACTATCAAGACACCTTCTTGGACTTCTATTCTTTAAATAAACTGCAGTATTTATGGCTTCAGCCCAAAATACATTTGAGAGATTTTTACTTTTTATCATACTACGTGCAAACTCGACGAGAGTTCTGTTTTCCCTTTCGGCGACTCTGTTTTGTTGTAGAGTGTGAGGTACTATAAACTGTTGTACTATTGTAGTCTCTTTGCAATATTTTTTGAAGTCCCCTGATTTATACTCTCCCCCTTGATCTGAACGGAGGATTTTGATGGATTTTCCTGTCTGCTTTTCGACCATGGTTATGAATTCCTTAAAGTACTCGAAGACATCACTTTTTCTTCTAAGGAAGTAAACCCATGTGTATCTCGTGCAATCCTCAATAAATAACAGAAAATAAAATTCACCTCCTAAAGATCGAGTCTGCATAGGCCCACAAACATCAGTATGCACAAGATCTAACACATCTCTCTTTTTATTATCGGGATTAGAGGGGAATTCATCTCTGTGCATATTTCCTAATGCACATCCATCACAAGCAACTTTCCCATTCTTTAACATGGGAAGTCCTTCAACCATATTCTTTTTCTGTAATAACAATAAATCAGGATGATTGATGTGTCCATACCTTTGATGCCAAAGAATCTTTGTTGGCATAGTGGTAGAAGTCAGTGCATGATGTGCTTTGCTCATAACATCAAGTATGTATAGACCTCCTACTCTGACTCCCATTGCAAAAGTTCGGAAGTGATCCAACAGATCCTTCACTATGCAATAATTCTTGACGAATTCAGCCTTCAAGTTCTGATCTGTAATGCTGGACACAGAGATCAAATTTTTCTTTATTCCTAGCACATACACCACATTGCGAATGTGACGAACAGTACCATTCGGCAATGTCACGGGAATGTCTCCATATCCCTTGATCTGATGAGTGTGGTTATCCCCAAGCTATATGCTGACACCACTATGAGTTTCTTTGAAATTAGCATACCAATTTTTATTACAGGTCATATCTACTGATGCTCCAGAATCCACAAACCAGGCATCAGAATCATTCATTTTAGCAGATAAATCAGCGTTAGACACAAACAGCCTAAGATCTCGTGAGTCAAAATTTGGGGGTTCATCAATATCATCACTAGCAATAAATAATCTGTGATCTTGATTTGAAGACTTTTCTACATAATGACCTGAATGTGTTCTAGGTTTATTCCTAGCCCATCACTTTTCTTCTTATGACAGTCTTTAACCATATGTGCAGGTCGACCACAATAAAAACAACTCTTTGACTCATTCCTATCAGATTGCATACCTTGATTTGGAGATTGTCTTTTCTGCGATGAACTGCCTCTCTACCATGAACCGCCTCTCTGCCATGAACTGCCTCCTCTGCCTCTTGCTGTTGATCTCGCTCTCGCAAATCTATTATTTGACCACAGTGCCAAATCTTTACTTTGAGGCTTCAGATTCCCATGCCTCTCTTCCTCTTGCAGCAAAATACCTGTCAGTTCATCAAACGTAGGAAGTTTCTCCCTTGCTGTAAGACCTGTTATGAACATATGATAGTCTTCTAGCATACCATTTAAGGTAATAGTCACTAGATCAATATTGGAAACAGTTTCCCGTATATTTACTAGCTTGGCTTTCACCTCTTTAATGCGACCCAAAAATGAACTAACAGATTCATTTCCATCCATCTTAATGCCTGGCAATTTAGTTTTCACGAACAAAATGGGATTTGTGTTGCTAGTTTCATACAATGATTTAA
This sequence comes from Picea abies, assembly GCA_900067695.1. Taxonomy (NCBI): domain Eukaryota; kingdom Viridiplantae; phylum Streptophyta; class Pinopsida; order Pinales; family Pinaceae; genus Picea; species Picea abies. The sequence goes on from CBVK0100352696.1 coordinate 2,382, forward strand.
GAGTTGTCCATGTTTTAGCAAAAGTTGTAGCGTCTCTAATATGTGGAATTATGCTATCTTTAACTGACATGCACAACAATACCTTTGCCTTGTTTTCACACTTCTCCCAGTCTTCGATCTGTGCTTCTATCGCACCTGCAACCACAACAGGTTTCTGTTCAATTCCATTCACAATGTTCCAGACACCATATCCCTCCATGAGCGTCTGCATCTTGAATTTCCAGTTAATGAAGTTCGAGCCATCTAACTTGTTGGCTTCGTTGAGGTAGGTCTCTGCCAACAGATTCGCCATTGCTGCAATATAGTCTCTGCAATAAAATCACCAAGTAGATGCAACTTTTTGTCAAGTGTTGAGCAGTCCGTCACTCTGCCTTTCAAATCCACTGATCCAACTATATTTCTATTGTCAACTTAAATCATGCATGCATCCACCTTAATATCCAAAATCTCCACTTTTAACTTTTAAAAAATATTCACTTTAAAATAATAACCTCCAAAATAATCTTCACCTCTGTTATTAAAAAAAAGTTATCCACTTCAAAAATTTCCACTTTAATAAACTTCAATAATCCACATACATTCACTTTTAAATATCCACTTTAAATTAAAAAAAAAAAAAATTATAACTTCATTTACCATTTTCACCTCACACTTTAGTAATAAAACTCTTAAAAACTCCTTCACGATTAAAAATATTTCCTTTCCCTTTTTTCAAAGCTCCCTCAAACTCATGCTCAAACGAAATGTATGAAGAAAAACAACAAACTCATGATTTGATTTAATGCAATGACCACTCGTGGGTAAATTTCAATCCATGAAAATATTGAACCACTAATGGACGCGCGGAGTGGACTGCCTCCAACCTCCGTTTCCTCCTCTTTGAACGAGCAACCATTGTAATGCTACCAACTCACACATTCACTGCACTCCTCCTAGGCTTGTGCTTCAATCTCACAACGAGTCTCACGTAGCAAAGAGATGGGGCGTCTCTCTCTCCCGTTGGCTCACGCATGGAAATTTGCAAGTAAACTCAGGAAACCACTAACGCATGCAAATCCACAATCAAACTCATGAATTAATTGACTACAGGGAGTTCGCAGTTCTCGCACCTCACGATTTATTCGACTGCGGGGAGTTCCCAGCTCTCGAGTACTTCGACTGCGGGAATGCCCAAATATGTCCGCACTATAACGCTATCTTGGCCTGCAGGAATTTTTGCAAATTGGCCGCTTGATGAAGATGCGCTTGATGCTATCGATAGGTGTTTAAGGATGTGGGAAATTTTTTTCATCATTTCATCCCTCTATTGCATGAGAGGTTTCTCAAGCAACACATTGATAGGATCGTCCGCTCTGTTATTTTTCTTTTCTTCCACCATTGAGGGTTTCTTGGGTGTGCGAGAGAGATTGTCTTCAAGAGAGACAAGATCATGACACAACATGTTATACTCGGACTTCTTCGGGGACATGCACTGAATAAAATGATCAAGAGCAACCTACTCTGATACCACTGAGTCAGATTATTTTCGGCATGAAATGAGAGGGGAGATATAACAAAGAAATACATAGAGATATCACATATATTCAATAATATAATAGAAATGTATCAGAGATTAAACCATGAACACAGATATACAGTAATACATGATTTCTATTGGTGAAAGAAATCTACAGAGACTGTAAAAATACAGAGTGAAAGACTTGCTAGAATGGTAGCATCTTATCTCTGAGAAGAGATGTGATGGCTACTCGCATTCACAAGAAGATGATTACAATGAGGCCCTGAAGGCCGTTTTACAGTAAATAGGAATGCAAAAAACCCTAGACATCCAAAAACCTAACCCTAGGAGATGAAGAGCCAAAAATCATGTGGGTCCCATTTGGGTAAGTTAGTACATCAATTTCCTGAGGTCATAACTTTTGTATATGATCTACATTTTAGATGTATGATAGGTCGTTGGAAATGTATCGTTGAGGAAAGGTATCTCGAAAAACCTTCATTTAGGCCCTCAAAATGTCCCTCGAAGTTAAAACCTGCTAAAAATAGTAAATTGCCAAAATTTCCAGGAAACTATTTTGAGCCAGTCGAAAAAGGTGGGTGGCCACCAATATCCACCTGGATCAATCCTCCCTCCTTAGGAAGTAATGGTATCGATTGCATTGAGTTCCTGGGGGAGAGAGAAAAGAATTTGTTGGATCTGCATCTTGGTGAGTTGCTTTTATTGCTGGAGACGTCACACTACTTAGTTTGTGGAAGTTCGTCATGAACGTGATGAAGATAAGTTTTCTCAACAAGTCAAGCTACATGACCAGAAGGTGTGAAGAAAGAATATTTGTGATTTTCTACAACCTTCTCGACCTACTTTTTTTGGATATAAGGTTATAAGGTGTAGGAGGCCAGGTTGTAGTGGTTGCAGTGTCGTTGTATTCCCCTTTTGAACGGATTGTGAAGAAGCTCAATTTTGCAGTATGAGATACTACCTTGCAACACATTTTAGGTGGAACAATAGTTGGAAGTACCTCCAGTATTCTGTAGAGATGACTCACCAAAGTAACAATGACACCATGGGGTCGAGACTCATAAATAACATGGCGTCTCCACATATATGGTTGGCCCAAGAGAACATCACAAACATCCAGTGGGGCAACATCAGAAGGGTTGGATGTCGTATGAAAATCGACACTGTTGGTTGACATGGAGAGCTCATCCTTGCCGAAGCCACCCGATGTTGTATGGTTGCAGGTGTGGTGTTGTTGAAAATCCCAACTGTTTGATGACTTGTGCTGAGATGAGGTTTTTCTAGCTTCCTCTATCAATAATAAAATGCAGTGGGGTTCCCTTCACCCACATCTGTGAATGAAAATGGCATTCCCCCTCTTCAAGATCTGTTGGTTCTTCTGGTTGAATTACCGCGGTTGTGGTAATAGCAGTGGGGTATGTGTCAATGATATGTCCTTTACCAATATTTTCATAATCAAATTTTGAATCAAGGGTCGGCTCCTTGTCTTTGATCTTGGCCACCAATCATTGTTTTGAGCGACATTCATAGGTGTTGTGCCAGGTCTTTTGTGTAAATCACACCATTTTCTGGTTTCCTTCTTTGTCTTCCCGTGACCCTTCTTTTCTTGTGTATTGGACTAGTTTCTGGGAGATCATTTGTTAGCATCATCTTTTTCATACTTTGGTTGTTGCAGATTTGCAGACCCAAATTCCCGTTTGTTCTGGTGGTTAAATTTTTGCTCAATTTTAACAGCATATCGATAAGCAGCACCGAGTGAGTCTTTGATACCCAGCTTGGTGTGCAAGGTATGGAAGGTATTGGTGAAATCCATAACTTCTTGGCCCCTCTCTTGTCGTAGAGTGGTCCATCTCATGTAATGGTCATCATAGTTGCCAACAGGGTATTACTATTCCTTTATCGCGTCCACAAAAAAATCCCAAGTGGGATCGACCCCATATATTCCAAACTCCTCTATGGAACTTTGGTCCCAGTAAGTTTTCCACCAATGTTTGACATGGGGGAGAGATTTAGTGAGCGCGAAGGTGATATTTTCTTTGTGGGAAAAGTTATGATCAGAGAAATAACCTTCTAGTAGAGTTGACAATTTTTCTAGGGCTTCTTCATCTATGTGTCCTTCAAATACAGGAATATCAAAACTAACTTGTACCTTGAAAGGAGAGGTGCCTCCAAAGTGGTCACTTGTTGAAGATGCACCTGATGCTATCATAAGGCGTTTAAGGATGTGGAAAAAATTCTCCATCATTTCGTCCCTCTGTCGCGTGAGAGTTTGCTCGAACAACAGCTTGATACGATCATCTGCTTCGTCGTTTTTATTTTCTTCCACCATTGAGGGTTTCTTGGGTGTGCGAGAGTGATTTTCTTCAAGAGAGAAATGCTCGAGACCCAACTTTCTATACTTGGACCTCGTCGGGGATATGCATGAAAAAAACGATCAAGAGCAGCCTCCTCTGATACCATTCATATGGATTATTTTTGACACAAAATGAGAGCGAAGATATAATAAAGAAATGCACAGAGATATCACAGATATTCAATAATATAATCGCATTCACAAGAAGATGATTACAATGAGGATCTGAATTTTTTTTTACAATAAACAAGAATGCCAAAAACCCTAGACATCCAAAAACCTAACCCTAGGAGATGAAGCGCCAAAAGTCATGTGGGCCCCGTTTTGGTAAGTTGGTACATCAACTTCCCGGGGTCGTAACTTTTGTATACGATCTCCGATTTAGGAGTATGATAACTCGCTGGAAAGGTATCGTCAAGGAGATTAATTTTGGGGGATCATTCATGCCTGCAATTATCATTGATAACCTATATCTTGAAAAACCTTCATTTAGACCCTCAAAATGGCCCCGTAAGTTAAAACCTGCTAAAAATAGTAAATTGCCAAAATTTCCAGAAAACATTTTTGAGCCAGTCGAAAAAGGTGGGTGGCCACCAATATCGACCTGGATAATATGTATTTTATATTAAACATGATACATATACAAAATAGGCCCAGTAGCCTTTAACATCTAGGTGCTCTGGCCTAATTCCAAAACAGAAGCATTCTGGCTTATAATACGGGCTCACCAACCTATAATGCATATGATATACATAAAGTTTAACTTAATTTAATACTGTGTGCACTTTAGTTACTGTGTGCGGTATCCACTGACCTCAAGGTTACGTGCTCTTTAGTTACAATGCACGGTATCAAGAAATGTGAACACTACATCACTTTACTGTGCAGTATATGAGTGCACCATGCCATGAAAGGTATATTAAAAAAATGATATATAAACAACTCACTAGCTTAAATGTGTTTGGATTACATTTGCATTTGGGTTCGAACGAGGGATATTACAATCCCCTCCCCTTATTTATGCATTGTCCTCAATGCATCATGTACCCATAAACAACAAAATTTTCAAAAAGATGCGGGTCTTCTGCACGCATTGCATCCTCATGCACCCAAGTGGTGTCTTCAGGTCCGTACCAGGTCCATTGGACCTTTAAAATCTCTATGGCTTGATTCTAGAGTTGTTTGATTTTTCGGTCCAAAATGCGCACTAGATGCACTCGGAAAGTTCCTTCTTGCTCCACCTGAATAACATTCCAATCAATAACATGATTAGCATCAGGTATGTATTTCTTTAGCAATGATACATGGAATATATTATGAATAGACATAGATGCAAGCAATGCAGCCATATAAGCAATCGAACCAGTCCTCTCTAGGATTTCAAACGGTCCACAAAATTTGGCTTCCTACTTGGTGCAGCTTCCGAGCTTCAGGGAATTCCTATTATCTTTCACTTTCAGAAAAACATGATCACCCACTTTGAATTCTCTGTGGATTCTATTTTTATCAGCATAACTTTTATGTCTGTCTTGGGTAGATTTTAAATTCTGCTTAATTTTTATGATCTCGTCCACCATTTTCCTAAGCAACTCTGGCCCAACTACTGTCCTATCGATTGGGTTATCCAAACTCACTCGAGTATTAAACCTTCTACCATAAAGTGCTTCAAATGGGTTCATCTTCAATGATGCATGATACCCATTATTGTAAGTGAATTCTCCTAAATGTAGGTAGTCTTCCCATTTTGATGGTTTATCCATCACATACATTCTCAACATATCTTATATCACTCTATTCACCCTCTTTGTCTATCCATCAGACTCAGGATGGTAAGTTGTACTAAAGTTCAGATTCGTTGCAAATCCTTTGAACAATCCTTTCCAGAAATTCGAGGTGAATTTCGGGTGTCTGTCAGACACAATTGCTTTAGGAATTCCATGCAATCGTGCCACTTCCTTCATGAAAATATCAACGACATCTGCTGCCTTGTGAGTAGTTTTTAGTAGAATAAAACGGGCAGACTTTGTAAGCTTGTCCACCACCACCATAATTGAATCATGCAACTTGCCTATTCGAGGAAATCGCCTAATAAAATCCATTGTCACCACTTCCCACTTCCATTCAGGAATGGGAAAAGGATGCAGCAATCATGTTGGGTGCCTATGTTCTGCTTTAACTTTCTGGCATTCCATACATCTTGCGATGTATTCTGCTATCTATCTCTTCATACCCAGACAAAAGTATTGGCTCTTGAGTGTTGCTACGGTTTTTTGATATCTAGGGTGCCTTGCATAAGGAACATTATGCATCTCATGAAAAATTATACATTTCAAGTCCTGGAAATTTGGTACAAAAATTCTGTTCTTGTGCAACAATATTCTATCTACTCCCAAATTATAAATATCCATCTTTTGTGGTGTCTTACCTTGTTGTAATTTTTCTATCAATTCCTTGTATTACAGGTCTATATTTGCAATGTCCATAATTTTGCTTTTAACATCAGTTTGGTACATGTTGATGGTTGTAGCACGTAGTTCGTTCACCCTCTTGCTGAGTGCATCAACCACTTTCTTTTCTTTCCCCTTCATATGCTTTATATCAAAGTCATATTCGCCTAGAAATTCTAACCATCTGCTTTGCCTAGCAGTTAAATTTGGCTGATCAAATAAATATTTCAAATCATTGTGTTATGTTCTTAGCTCAAACCTTTTCCCCATGAGGTAGTGTCTCCATTTCCTCAGGGCATGCACTATGGCTACCAACTCCAAATCGTGAGTGGCATAGTTTCTTTCATGTTCCTTCAACTTTCTTGATTCATAACATACCACAAATCCATTTTGACTGAGGACTCCAACAAGTCCTTCATTACATGCATCTATGCATACAATGAAATATTCATTTGGGTTTGCAATCCTCGGTATTGGAGCACTTGTCAATAATTGTTTCAAATGTTAGAAACTCCTTTCATAGTCTGACATCCACTGAAACTTCTTACCCTTTCTTTGCAAGGAAGTGATTGGGTGTGCTATCTTTGAGAATCCTCCAATGAATCTCCTATAGTAGCCTGCAAGACCCATGAATGATCTACACTCTGTCCCATTCTTTGGTTCTAACCATTTTCTAATGGCCTCTATATTCTTGGGATCCACTGCTATCCCATACTTTGAAATGATATGCCCGAAATAACGAATCTATTTTTGATAAAATGAGCACTTGCTCAATTTGGCATATAACTGACATTCCCTTAATACATGCAACAACATCCTCAAATTATGGTCATGCTCTTCCTGTGACTTGGCACATATACGAATGTCATCCAAAAAGAAAATGACAAACTTGTCAAAATACTCTCAGAAAACACCATTCATTAAGCACATAAAAACAACTGGTGCATTTGACAAGCCAAATCGTACCACCTTGAACTCATAATGACCATACCTTGTTCTGAAGGTGGTCTTGTTAATATCTTCTTCTTTAATTCTTAACTGATGGTATCCTGATTTGAGATCTATCTTTGAAAATATATTTGCATTATTCAATTGATAAAAAAAATCATCGATCCTTGGAAGACGATACTTGTTCTTTGGAGTCACTTTATTCAACTGTCTAAAATCAATGCACAATCCTAACGTTCCATATTTATTTTTCACAAACAATACTGGGGCACCCCAAGGTGATACACTTGGTCATATATACCTCTTCTTCAGATGTTCTTCAAGCTACATTTCCAACTCCTTAAATTCTGGTGTACTCATTCTGTAAGGAGTTTGATACCGGCGATGCTCCAGGCATCAAATTTATAGAGAAATCAATGTCTCTCCTTGGGAGTAGTCCTGGTACCCCCTTGAACACATCTTCAAAATCTTCCAGGACTGCATAATCCTCCAAATTTGGCACCTTATCTTTAGGTGTCTATGCCAAATCAACTGCAAATATGTGACATCCTCTTCTATAACATTTCTTCAGCTGTAATGCTGAAATTTCTCTAACGGTTACTACCCTCGGAATTCCTTGCACTTTTCTTTGGTTCCCTTCTTCATCAAAGAAAGTGAATGCTTTGTTATGACAATCCAATAGAGCATGATGTGGGTCCAACCAATCCATCCCAATTAAACAGTCATAGGAACCTAAAGGTAAAATGTTTAAATATCAATGGTGTTCATTTCATTCATGTCTATGAGGCATGACTTAACCATCTCATTAAATTTTCTTCTGGCTCTTGTAGCCACTTGCACCAACCAGGATTTCCAATGATTGCTTCTTGGAAATTTCAAATTGCAAGAAGAAGGTTACAATGAGGCTCTGAAGGCCTTTTTATAATAATCAAGAATGCCAGAAACCCTAGACATCCAAAAACCTAACCGTAGGAGATGAAGTGCCAAAAGTCATGTAAGCCCCGTTTGGGTAAGTTACTACATCAACTTCCTGGGGTTGTAACTTTTGCATATGATCTTCGTTTTAGGCATGCGATAGCCCGTTGGAAATGTATCGTCGAGGAGATTCATTTTGGGGGACCAATCATGCCTTTTTCTATAATAGGGGAGCTCTATCCTGAAAAACCTTCATTTAGGCCCTCAAAATGTCCCCGAAAGTTAAAACTGCTAAAAATAGTAAATTGCCAAAATTGTCAGAAAAATGTTTTGAGCCAATTGGAAAAGGTGGGTGGCCATCGATATCCATCTATATCAATCATGGACACAAATTTTAAGGGCACTTTCCAGCAAAGGATCAAAATTTATCAGGTTGTCAAAGCAGGTCAAATCCTGCTCCAAGGAAAGTGGCTCACCAGGGGCCAAATTCAATAGAAATTTTCTCATCTGATGGGGGAACTCAATGAAATGGAGACATTTTCTTCCTAATGGAGGAGTATTGATCCAGGTGGATATCGATGGCCACCCACCTATTCCAACTGGCTCATCTTGGCAGTTTTTCCTACCTTTCGAGTCTTGAACTTCCAGGGTTTTGAGGCCCTAAACAATGTTTTTAGGTCTCACCAAAATCAAATAGTATATGGATTCAGTTTGATGGCATAATGTGCATTCCTTTGATAGACCTTTCCAACACGATATCGTGCACCTAAAACGAAGATCGTATGCAAAAGTTACGACCCTCGGAAGTGAATTTACCAATGTACCCCACTGGGGCCCACATGACTTTTGGTGCTTCATCTCCTAGTGTTAGTCTTTTGTATGTCTAGGGTTTTGGCATTCATATTTATTGTAAAAATGATTTCACAGCCTCATTCTACCCATCTTCTTGCAAATGAGTGCAACCATCACATCTCTTCTCACAGATAAGCCACCACCATTCTAGCAAGCAAGTTTTCATTTTTCATTTTACAGTTTCAACATATTTCTTTATTGAATAGAAGCCAATTTTATTGTATCTCTCTTATTGTTCATTGTGTCTCTAGGTTAATAATAATAATAATATGTGCTAATTTTGTTCTGCTCATAAAATTTGGATCAACAAGGGACCTAACTTTTTCACACGAGCTCTGATTGGCATGATTTGCGTGAATAATGTCATGACATATGAGGTTTTGTGGGAAAGTTTCAAGCCCAAAAAATTCCACAGGATGCCTCAAAATGGACTCGAAAGATTTCAAACCCTAATTTTCCAAACTAGAACCTACCACTAAAATGGTCTTGTAAGATGATTTCTCCAATCTTTTCCACTCTAAAAAGATGGATATAGATGAAAAACAATATAATGATCCAATCCAGGTCAATATCTAAAACATCAGACACTAGCTTCGAATCCAAGTATGGATCATCCTTCCCATTTTTGTCAATGATATTTTGTAACACATAAACCCTTAAATTTATTGAATAATGCTTGGGGAAGTTCCTTGAATCCCTTGAAACCAAGGGAGGTAAATAGATGTGGATCAAAATTTACATAGAATTTGTCAAGGCACTCCCAAAGGCCATTTCTATCTAGTTCAATAGAAAACAAATTCACTAATAATAGGACTACAAAGCATTGCCTCTTAAGTGTAATATAGGTAATGCTTGTTTTCACTTTGTAACAAAACTACCTCAAGCTTCATCATCTCCAATCCATTCCCAACAAGATGTCAAAAGGAAACCTTGACCATACCTCAATGGAGAGGAATCCTAGAGAAGAAAAACCACCATGGAAGAAGAGTGGGCCTAACGGTTAAGAACATATTTTTCCTCCTTAGAGGTCATGGGTTCAAATCTAGACGGGTGTAGGGTATGTATACCTCCATAGACTTTAGTATTAAAATCATTATTATTATTATTGACATTTAAAACATTTAGCAAACATCTTTAGCTAGTATGACTATAAATGGATTAACATAAATTCACTTTCCCATTATAGTTATTATGTATGAAAAGGGATTACCCATAAACCAAGTATCAATGTTGGGTAGATATAAGGTTTTAATTTATATATTCAATAAATTTTAAATTGTATCTATTAAATTGTTTAGAATTAAAGTGAATTAAAAAGTTGAGATATTCATTTTATAATTTATTTTTTTCTAAGGTTAAATCTTCATGTATTTTGTTTTTAAATTTCAATAATTTAAATGTTTTAAGTGAATAAAATTTTTAAAAACAAAGTTTCAAAATTAAATCAAATTATAACTTTAGGAGGTTTCATACACCAATTTGATTGGGTATTAACTTAAAAATAGATTATATTATATATATTATAAAATTCCTAAATCTAGTTTGTTAGACTCATCATCCACATTCACTATCAAAATTATGTGGCAAAATCATGAACCACACACTCAATCTTAAATTTGGATAAATTGGGTCAAATCCTAATAAATTGATTAATTTTTTTGGTGAGTGACTAACATGTGGTCCACTTTAGAAAAAGAAACCGTAGAAGTCTAACACTATTTGACCTATATTACAGTTGGTTAATTAATTCTATAACTTTTTCCGTATCCAAATTCAAATCGTGATCCAATTTGACAAAGTCGCATTTGAGGGTTCATTAAATCTTAAGTTTAACAAATTTAGAGAAATTGGGTCAAATTTGAATATTACCTTAGTTTTTTTTTGTGAGACTAGCATGTAGTTTAAACCAACCCGGAGTGCTAGTAGGCTGTGGCAGGGCTGCTGTCCACACCTCTCCCTCAATCTCTCTGGATCTCGTGTGTGGCCCCTCTACTCCATATCTGAGTCCGGTCGGCAAGCTATCGTCAGCCTGCATCATCAACCATCATGTCAGATCATGTCAAACAACATATCATATATTCAATAGTATATCATCAAACAAAACAATATCATCATAAATGAAACAACTCAATTACCCCACTCCCTGACTCAATCCGGAGTCCAAGGGAGTTCCACAGATGCCTCTGCATCCTCCAGGTCCGACACCCTGCACACTCAAAGAAACTGAGTCAGCAACACCTGTCTACACCAAGGTAGTAAAAACATCCTGTCATATAACTCAGTGCATCAAAATGAAAGAAAAGTTTTATCATCATATAAATCCAGATCACCTGCGAGCAAGTGTCCTCAAAGAATAAGTTTGGTATGTGCTCCACAGCGGGATGTTACAGTTAATTAATTCTATAACTTTATCCGTATCCAAATTCAAATTGTGATCAAATTTGACAAAGTCGCATTTGAGGGTTCATTAAATCTTAAGTTTAACAAATTTAGAGAAATTGGGTCAAATTTAAATATTACCTTAGTTTTTTTTTGTGAGACTAGCATGTAGTTTAAACCAACCCTTAACATGGTTGAATTCAATTTGACAAAGTCCCATATGACGGTTAATTAAATCTTACCTTCAACAGATTCGGATAAATTGGGTCAAATCCTAATAAATCAATAATGTTTGACAAAAACCTATATTACCCTAGGATATCCCAGTGGTTTAAGAAACCCCAATCTAAGAATATCTAAATCGTCATCACCTCGAAATAGCATCCGAACTAGACTACACCAACACTTATTCCAAATAATGATCAAATTTGACAAAGTCGAACTATGAATCCACATCACAAAACAAAACCCTCCAAATCCTAGGACTAACTAGATTTCACCTATATTGCAATTGGTAAATTAATTCAAATTTTACCCGTATCAAAGTCCCATATGACGGTTAAATAAAGCTTACGTCAAACAAAGTAGGCTCCGCGCTCTAACGACCGAGGACAAATCACAATAATGAATAGTCAGCAAACACGCATCAAAGACGTTAACGAACACGCGACCCCACGAAAAATAGGGAAACCCTAACATAAACGGATAACTTGTAAGAGCCTTATATGCAATGAACTCGGTGGGAAAAAGAACAAGATAGATCTCCGGCTAAGAATACCAAGAGTTTCAAGTGAAAACCAGAAAGGCCGACGGATCTCTGTAAATTACATCTCCGACTACGAATTGCGAGACTTTGAAGTGAAAACCAGAAAGGCCGAAAGGTTCTCCTATTAAACGCCGTGTCTCTGTAAATTACATCTCCAATCATGGCTGAAAGGTTCTGGGAGGATGGCAGAATAATGGAGGTAGAGTCGGGTTCGGCATTCGGCTTTCATTTTCAAACTAATCTAAATATGAGTTCCGTAGATAACATCCCCAATACTGGATTGAAGGGTAGCACTGAGGCCGCCAAGGCCAATGAGGACATTCCGGCTGAGGGCGGGGCTCTGGTGGTCTGAAGGCAGGCCTATGGGTTCCAGGAACAAGCCGAAGAATCCTCTAACTGGAATCCGTGAAATATCAGACTCGATGAAAAGTCGTGTACTGGAGGTCCCCAGTGGCATCGACATTATAGATATACTGGAAAAGTTCATCCGCACTTGCCAGATCGCAGTCGTCGTTATCGGTGGGAGAGGGTATGTCACCAACGTTACCCTGCGGCAGCCGGTCGCTGCAGGAGGGGTTGTGGATCAGACTGGGGTGTTCGAAATTGTATCCCTGACCGGAGCATTCCCACGCGGCGCTAGTACCCAAGGTGGTACAGGACTCAAAGTCAGTCTGACAAACGCGCGGGGTAATTACGTGGGAGGGACAGTGGGAAGCATGATAGCGTACGGCGAGGCGCTCGTTATTGTTGGCGTAGTCATGGACATCAACTGGGAGGAGTTCAATGTTCAGCCGATGAAGCCTCCTGGACTCCTCCTTTCTCCAGCTGCAATGGCCGCACAGCAGCAGTTTCAAACACCGACTATGATGACAGTGCAGCAACAGGTAGTCGTCCAATCACCCGCACTGATGACAGTGCCACAACAGGTAGGCGTCCAATCATCCACACTACGCATCCAATCACCCACGCTGATGACAGTGCAGCCACAAATAGGCATGATGCCTATGAAGAGAGTTATGCAAAATCGGGCAACGGGTTCAGTAAGGCCCAAGTTCCCATGACATCTCCCCTCAAACACAGCCCTCATGGTTTTAAATTAGCTCGCTTTGTTGGACTTTGCTTGATAATTTAGTGAAATTTTGTCAGTATTTTAGTGATATGAATATTTTGTAACCCGAGTTATTAGAGTTTGCTTGATAATTTTTTACCATAAGATCTATAAGATAAATAAGTGTTCTTTCAAGATTACAAAAAAGATCTATAAGATAATAATTTCTAATAACTCCTCAAAATCTTGATATTTTGTTCTATACTTTGAACAAGTTCTAGATAGTTGCTATTCACAATTGTCAGTTGCTTTACATAATATATTCTTACTTATTAAACAAAGAAAAAATAAACTTGCTTCTAATGTATGTTTACACTGTAATGTATCATTAGAAAATCATAAAACTATGTGTGCTTACAACAATTTCTTTGAATATCTCCTTATAATAAAAACAATCACGGGGGTTGTCCAAAACATTTTTGGAGAGTTGATCTGCCAGTGTTGAATTCTCTGTGGATATGGATGAAGTGAATTCCTTCAAAACTAGCCTTTAAGCTTTTAATTTGTTGTTTCTAGCTGTGTAGATGCTTTTTTGGAGAGTTGATCTGTCACTGTGTTGAATTCTCTATGAATATGGATGAAGTGAATTCCTTCAAAACTAGCTTTTAAGCTTTCAATTTGTTCTTTCCAACTGCGTAGATAAATCAGGTTCAAATTTAAGCAGTCATAAAGACCACCACAAATCCCTTGATGCATGTCTTTGATCAACTAGCCTTTAAGTTTTTAATTTTTTCTTTCCATCTCTCTAGATAAATCAGGTTCAAATTTGAGCACTCATAATGACCACCACAAATCCCTTCATGCATGTCTTTGATCAACGACTCCACCTCTTCTTCCAACATGCACTTGGATAGTAGGCCCTCAACATATTTCGAATACAGTTATGACCCAACTACACAGTTCTTCAAATATCTCCTTTGTGATTTGTCTATGCCTTGAGGACAGTGGGATATGATCCACAAATGGGAAATATCATGTGTGGTACCAAGGGGGTTGATCATAGCAGGGCTTGAATAGATCTCTTACTCATTTCCCTATTGGGTAGTGCCTATCATGCATTCTATCACCATATCATATTCCTTTATCTTGTTGGTCAACTTCCCTCTTCTACCATCAACATCTGATTGGTAGAGCATGTCCTTCACTTAAATATAGGGCACATAGCAAAAATGAAATCATTGCCAATATACAAAACTTTCTGTAAGGATATGGCACAGGTGGAGGTGTTAAAGGGCCGTCGTAAGTGGGTGGTCGGGATAGGAGAGAATAAAGCTAGCCAACCCGATTCGATAGACAATTAATAGAGTTAGAAGTCTAAACCATAGAGTTAGTGGCTTGTAAACAAGCGTCCTCATAAATAAGTAGCAACAAATTGAGATAGAGAACCAGAACCACCACCACCAGGGGCGGAGGCATCAGAGGGTATAGCAAGACAAAGGTTATACCACATCCCTTTCATATTGGACTCAGTAGCTACCGTTTCACCCGTAAAGGCATAGCTTATTGCAAAAATCCCATTCGAAAATCAGTTGACCTCGAATCTGTTTACCTTGTTAGGTCGAGAGGCGTATATTTATTGGAGATGGGTACAATTAATGATCTTTTAATCTTAAATTATAATCTAATGGTTACATATTGAAGATGCCGGTATATTCTTAGTCATCCCCCAAAATCATTGAGTCAGATTTATTGTTGATAACTTCCTTGCCTTTATGAATACATCACTGTTTACTTTTTAACATTTATGATTTCCATGTTTAAAGAAGGTACTCCTTCAACTTCATTATTGGAAATTACACGTATTAGACAAGCCGTTATCATGGATTTAATCAACTATCCGCCCGTTTCCTCTACCTTGAATTTCCTCAGCTGTAAACCTTTCAACATTCACCAGCCGCAAGTTAACAGCTGTACTAGTTTATCCCACATCTGAGCCTATTTGATATCCATTTATAGATAGGGACCCACCAGCGACAGATCTATATCAAGTTGCAAACTCTCCAGCTATAAAAGCAACATAAGCATCTCCAAAGTCTTTAGGTCTGAGGTTCTAATAGCCCCAACCAAAGCATAGGTAAGATTCTGAGGATCCTAAGGAAGAGTGTAAGTATGGTCCCACCAGGTATGGAGGTCCCAAGGGCAGAGTATCAGGGGTCTAGGCATGATATGTGTTTCCTCATGCGATTCAAACTCTCCTCATGAGTCATACTAGAATAAAAAATAGCAAAGGAAAGCTCAAGTTCAGTCACTAGCGGATTGGATTTTCACTGTCTTTCTCAGAAGCAAGCACTGATAGAAAAGAAAGAAAGAAAGAAAGAGAAAGGGAGTACGAAAGAAGGTAGGTAGGATGGATGGGCAAAGACGGCAGTAAGGCGACTAGTTGGAAGGAAAGCAGTCTTATTTCAAGTGGAAAGCGCTAGTGAGCAGGAAACGAGTAAGGCTAGTTTTGGAATTTTGGAAGAAAGCAAGCCGGAACAAGTTCTCCTCTAATTTTTGTACTTGACGGGTGGTTTATCCGTCCGTTGTACGGGAGAAAGATTATTCTCTGTTCTTTACTCACTTACGAATGGTATGTCCGTGCTAGTGAAGCTACAAGCCCGAAAGCTTTGCATGCAGATTGAAGCAAGCTTGAAAGCAGGAACCATTAACTCAATATCTCAGAGCTAGCAACCCGAGGGGAAATTTGTTGCAACCCGTTAGTGCCTATTCCTTTCTCTAAACAGGTTACTTCTTCTACAACTTATTTCTGAAATTGAAGCCTGACCTACTAGACTATGCTCCTACTATTTGAACCTATGGGGGCAAGCAGAGCGGGGATGACGTTGAACATGGACTATGAGTTTAGTTATGAACTAGACCATAATCCACTAAGCAAGGAAGACAAGAATACCTTCTTAATTCCATCCTGCAAGCTCTATTACACCAACTAGCAAGGGAAACTTGTTTCCTGCTCTTTCATTAGATTGATTCTGAAATAGTATTTTGTTTATCAACTATTCAGTTATTCTCCGTTATTTTATTTATAAACTATGAATTAAGGGTTGAAATAGGAACAAATTCTCTCTAAAAGGGTGATAGGATGTAGGTGAAGGCGATGAACAACAAAATACCTGAATGAGAGCACAAGATCTGTTTAAGGGGGCTAAGACCCGATACCCACGAGCACACAGGAAGAAGCTACAACAGATAGAAAGAAGGCAATGCACCCGACATAGAGAGCCTCAACCCTCTATTGATTTTGAAATCAACGTTGGTTCCCCATAGGTGTTTACATAACAAATTGGGCCCAAACCTAGTGGGATGAAATCAATAGGAAGCTAGTAATAGATAAAATATATGAGAAAAACAACACGGTGAGGCTATGCTCACTTCTTATACATTAATGAAGACGCATTACATCTCTATATAGGAAAAGACTCTCCCGATTCGATTACATTCAAACCAAAGACGACTGGACTCATAACTAAGAACTGACTCTTAACACGCCTAGAACTGACTCTCACAACTAATTCTTATAACTGGCGCTTTCAACTAGCGCTTTCTCCATTGTTCCCAAGTCTCCAGCTTAATGGAGAATGGATTGACTTCTACACCTAACATCTCCCTAAACAGTTCAAAATTAATCTTTCCAAGAGGCTTAGTGAAAATAACAGAAGCATTTTCACTAGTATTACAATACACAAGATTTATTTTATTTGACCGCAACTTTTCTCGAACAAAATGATACTGAGCTTCAACATGCTTTGTCCTTGCATGAAAGATCGGATTATTCACAATATTGATAGAAATTTGATTGTTACATTTGATCATCGTAGGTTCCTTTCATTCTTCTCCAACATCTTGAAGAAGTCTTCTTAACCAAACAACTTCACAAGTTGCTGCAGACAAGGCTTTATATTCTACTTAGGTGGAAAACAAAGATACAGTAGGCTACTTTTTACTGCTCCATGAAACAACCATGGATCCAATGCTGAACGCATATCCAGTGGTTGATCTTCGGTCATCCATATTGCCAACCCAATCAGAATCTAAATAATCTGTTAACTCAACATCAGATGCATCAGTATATTTAATACCATAATCAAGTGTACCTTTTAGATACCTGAGTACTGCCTTTGCTGCATTCCAATGGCTTTCATGAGGTTTCACCATGAACTGACTTAACACACTCACAGAATATGAAATATCAGGTCTGGTTGTGGTGAGATAATTCAGACTACCCAGCATCTGTCTATACACGGTGCCATTCACCTCCTTCGAACCATCATCACAAGAAAATTTCACATTCTATTGCATGGGAACAATAGAAGACTTACACTGATCCATCTTAAATATCTTAAGTATTTCTATGATATACTTACTCTGACAATCAAATGTTTGGCCTGCATTTCTCCAAACTTCAAGACCTAGGCAGTAATGTAACTCACCAAGATCTTTCATTTCAAATACCTTTGATAACTGCTCCTTGATTTCATAAATTAACTTCTCTGCATTTCCTGTAATTGTTAAATCATCAACATATAATGAAATCAATACTATATACCCCTGTTCATCAAATTTGGTATATAGATTTGGATCACTTTTGCTCCGCATAAAACCCTGTTGAAGAAAGAAAGAGTCTATCTTCCCATACCATGACCTAGATGCTTGTTTTAGTCCATACAATGCTTTCTTTAACTTACACACTAAGTCTTATTGCCCCTTTTCAACAAAACCTTCAGGTTGAGTAAGGTAAACCTCTTCCTTTAACTCACCATTCAAAAATGAAGATTTAACATCTAACTGTTGCAACTTCCAATGATACTTTGTAGCTAAAGCGATTAACATTATGATAGTATTCAATTTAGCTACTGGTTCAAATGTTTCAGCATAATCAATACCTTCTATTTGTGAATACCCCTTTGCAACCAATCTAGCCTTATACTTATCTATACTACCATCTGATTTAAACTTGGGTTTGTATATCCATTTACATCTAATGGGTTTCTTATGTTTAGGCAATTCACTCAATTCCCAAGTATTGTTT
>CBVK0100352697.1:0-20687 GCA_900067695.1 Picea abies
TACGTGGTTCACCCTCTCCCTAGGGCTACGTCCACAGAACTGTGCTTATGATTTATTAAGGTAAAGCATACAGTTCTTATCTGCACTCTCAACTAGCATATCCTCTTTCTTCTCTCTCTTTCTCTCCCCTCCCTGCACACCTAGCTGCAGGACTTGACCTTCACACACAACAAAAGATATTACAATACCAGAAGGCTTCCTCTCTCTTAGCACTTCTCTCTCTCAATACAATGCTCTCTCACTCAATACTATAGCTAGATCAACAAAAATATTGTACTACAGAATTACCAACCACACCTAAGCCCTTTAGACCTTTATTTATACATTACAACACCTCACCGACAACTTTAGGCCGAAACCTAGGTGCCAAAACCCTAGGTGTCTAAAACCCTAGGTCAATTTGACCCACTTTTTACGAGCTTCGCCAGCCTTTCTTTCCTTCCTTCTCGCGCGGTGCTCCAAATCCTCCAACGGTGGATTTTTCCACTTGCTAATTTTTCCACGATCCATATTCCTTTCTGATCTGTCATCCTTGATCTCCTCATCCAATGGCTTGCATTTTCTCGCTTTGCTCCATCTCTTCTACTATTTTGCTTACTTCGACCCAGTGACAATCACTATGTCTCCTGCGAAGTTCATTTTTCACCTTTTCTTCCTTGTTCTTTGCTTCCTTCCATAACCAAGGGCCAATAGAGCACAAATAGACCATTCAACCGGTAGCATCATCATATCCACACATGTTATCTCATGATAAAATCACAAGCACCATCATCACTATCCAACTAGATAGTCTCCATGGAAATCAGAACAATTCCATTCAATAGAACACAACTATGTCTATTCATAGTAGTATACATCTACTATCTAGTGGTACATAACCACTCCTAGTATCACACAGATGCTAACTAGTAGAACATGGTCACTACCAGTGGATCACATCCACCACAGTAGCATACAGCTACTCTCCAGAGACATATAGTATCCACAAAATTCATATCATTTGATGTCAACTTGCATAAACAATATCATGATACAAACTGAGTCATTTGGGACATTCTTCCACTCACATCTGTTATATATTGGAAGAGCATCTACCCTTGGAAAGTTAAACATCAGCCATGGGCTATCTAGACTATTCTTCCCAAGCCTAGAAGAATAATTGTCCATGATTGTTGAACCTGGACCATTCAACCTAACTGGGACATTCTTTCGATATGATTCACACTAAAACCTGGAGAGAATGAGTTTTCCCTAGGGAATGACTATCCAGACCATTTTATATGGAAATAACCATCCTGCACCAACCTCCTACATTGAACCATTCTTTGAAAATTCTCACAACTGTGAACGTTCTTCAAAAGAATGACTGCCCAGATAGGCAGACGATTCTGCTTTACCACTTTTCAAAGTGACTGCCAAGGAGAATGACTATCCTAGACCATCCCCCCACACTATCCACAAGGGGAATCATTGTCTATGGTACATTGGAAATCTGTCATACCATGATAGTCTGTTATGGACCATTTTCCGAACTAGAAAATGATTGTGCATCAGAAATATTGGACCACTTTCTGAAATGGAAAGTGACTGCCCATCCTGGACCATTTTTCAAACTGGAAAATGATTGTCCATCAAGAATCTTGTACCACTTTTCGGAATGGAAAGTGACTGCCCAACCTGGACCACTTTCCAAACTAAAAAATTATTGTCCATCAAGAATCTTGGACCACTTTCTGGACTGGAACGTGACTGCCCAACTTGGACCATTTTCCAAACTGGAAAATGATTGTCCATATATCAATAACATATCAGTGATCCCTCCCAAAATAGGGAGTAATCACTTCCCTTTCCAATAATGAATTCATATCCATGAGTCCTAGATTATCCCTTAATTATGCAAACTTTTCATCTTCGACAGAGGCTTTACCAAAATATATGTTATTTTCTCATTGGTGGAGATATATTGGAGAACCACTTCTCTCCTCTAGACTTTATCACAGAGAAAATAGTACTTGATCTCAATGTGCTTCGAACTGTCATGGAACACCAGGTTCTCTAAGAGCTTCACACAGCTCTAGTTATCACAATATATCACATTCAAATCTAGCACCTGGTCAAATGGTCCATAAACCAGCTTACGAAGCCACACTGCTTCCATACAAGCATCACAAGCTGCAATATACTCTGCTTCTGTAGTGCTGAGTGCCACTGACTTTTGTTTCCTTCTAGCCCATGATATCATGACAAATCTCAAACTAAAACATATCCAAGAATCACTTATTCTATCACATGCAATCCCTTCCCAATCTGAATCGATAATTCCATGCAGTTGTATATCATAACTCAAACATCCCACGAATATATTTCAAGACTTGTTTTACAATTATTCAATTCTCATGGCTAGGCTCCACCTAGAACTATTTTCATAGCAAAGCAAATATTCAGATGAGTATTCTCCAAATACATTAATGAGTCATTCAATTGTCGATACAGGGACGGATCTACTGGATCAGAGTCTCTCAACTTATTCAGATCTTTCATCATGGGAGTTTACCATGGATTTGCAATCCATCATCCTAGGATTCTAAAGAACCATTTTGATACACTTCCTATGTCATAGGAAGTTTTCACCATGCTTTTGTTGTACATAAGAGGCTCTGCACCAAGTTTCTTGAATCCATGCAAAGTTTTATTCTATCTACATTCATGGGTCTCTTTCTATTATACCTCAAAACCTTAAGGTTTCTCTACATATGCTTCTTCTTCAATTAATTTGTTGAGGAGAATAGTCTTTACATCCATTTGATGTAAACTCCAACCCATGGATACTGCAAGAGATATAATGGCTCGGGTAGAGGTATATTTGGTTACTGAAACAAGTTTTTATCATAGTCCTCTCCCTCCTTCTAGGAGAACCCTCTAGCCCCTAATCTTCACCTTGTATCTATCAATGCTTCCATTCATAAGTCTATTTCACAATTTCTCACATACATTGTTCTTCATCACAACTACCTTCCATTCCTTATGCTTGACTGCTTCTACTGGGTTCAAAACATGTTGGTAGTCTTATGATTTTTGGTATAATAATTGGTTCAATTTTGGTTGTTCTTGGAATATTCATGTTCTTTCTCATGTTCCTCTTCAACATTGGAGTCCATGGAGTCTTCTATAGATTCGATTCCCTTCCTTCCTGAATATTCCAACTTATTCCTTTCATCATAGGAAGATAAATGTAGATGGACAACCAAGGATACTCAAGGCTTCTTGAAGAAGACTTCTTCTAGAGTTAAATTGAACATGTGTTGTTTATCATGGTTGCTACTTACAATTAATAACATAGACATATACTTAATAATATTCATGGATTCTTCAATGGATCATATCATTGGGGATTAGCTCCCTCCTAATATCGGTTTCATGCTTGAATGAGCAATATCTAGAACAAACTTGTTTTTATTCTGAGACTGGATGCTTCTGGAATTCTGAAATCAATTTCCTCTATCTGAGAGAGGCCATGCTACCATCTATTGCATCTCCCTTTGATTTCTGTAAAGTGTCACAAGCCTATTCTGGTTTCCTTTTTATTATTTAATTCCTCTGAGTCTGACTCCCTCTGAATCTGACTATCTATGAGTCTCTTTAAGTTTGTTTCTATTTGTTTTGATTGTTGTCCATCTAGCAATTGTTACAAGAATTGTGTCATCCTTATAAACTTCTTCTATGATAGGTTCTGCAAATATTTTTCATCAAAGGTGTGTCAACGTATTTCACAAGGGTACCTACCTGAGACAACAAGAATAACAGTGTTTCTAATACAACATATTTCATATTAAGGATAGTTTCCTGGTAGCACTACTAAGATGATCTAGTGTGAGAACAAGATCAGGAAGTATCTCCTGGAGTCTTGTTATTGTTCCACTTGGATTAATTTTCTTCTGAGACAAGTATTATTTCTGACTTGTCCCTTATACTTAAAACAATATTCTTTTTTGATAGAAAACTGAGTTATAGAATACGATCTCAACCTTATAAGATATTGACTAAAGTTAGCTTATAGTTTTAACTTTGACTAGAAGTTCATAATGCCATCAAGTAAAACCTAGAGAGTGTGTTGATCTTCTGAATGCACTGAATCCAAGATCACTACTTTGGACAATATTCCTTGTACATTCCCTGCAAACACACGCATGATAATGATACAAATCAAAAGAACATGTATAGGTACATACCTTTGTTACCCAACTATGATGGCAAACCTTAGAATGACTTTGTTGGACCAGAGGTTTAGCTGCTAGAGGATTGGTAAACCTCATAATGTTCTTTTCAGTGGATCTCTTTTGAGCACAGCATACACTTTCTTCATGCTAGGTCTTCTATCTTCATAACTTACTTTCATTTTGACTTTTTGACTAGTCAACCTTAGATTTTAACTTGGTCAAACATTGACTTTGACAAAAATTCCAAACTTGATGTCTTAGCTTGTTGAGAATACCAGGAGGTGCGCTAGGCTAGGGAGCACTAGTTTATCCAGGAAGTAGGTCAAGCGCTTCACTTAAGGTGCCTCAACACGAGGGTTAGGGTTTCGTTTATGTAGTAAAACTTCGACTGCAACTGAGCAAATCCTCCCAATATACCTTCTAATGGTTAGACTGTCTGAAGATAGTGTGGGCCCATAACTTGTTAGAATAAAAGAGATGTGCTTGTTTTCACCATAGACATTATCTCAATATTGTCATGTAACCATAGGCACAAAGGCCACCCCCGAGCACCCTAACCTTGAGAGAAAGAATAATTTTGGAAGTAAACCCTAGAACCAGTAGCCAACCAAGGTAGCGCACTTCTCTCCAAAGCTAGTGTACCAAGCAGGAAGTCCAAACCATAACCAAGGTAGAAAGTACAAACCATAACCAAATAACAAGTAACTATTGTAGCAGCGGCAGCTCTCCTCCAATCATGCGCACCATTTTTCCTTATGAAGTTGTGAGAGTGAGTGAGTGAAAATAAGCTCTAGTACCCTCTATTTATACTGCTCCAAGTCACCTAACTGGGCAAACTTCTCTTCCTAGAGGCTAATAACTTAATATTGATTATTCTCTTGAGCCAACTTGTCTTCTAGGGTTATTATCCAATGTTTTATGGTTTCTCTTGTTTATCGAAATATTCTAGTCTCGTCAAAGGTTACACTTATAGGTTAATACCTCCTACAGCTACCATGATATTAACACCCCGATGGGGTAAGTTGGTACATCAACTTCTCAGGGTCATAAATTTTGCATACGATCTATGTTTGGGGCATTCGATCCCTCATCAGAAATATCTATTCGAGAAGTATAACTTCCACTAGGTGTTAAGGTATGTTGTTGGCAACCCTTGTCCCCCCAAAAGTCCAAAAAAAATGTCGTTTAGGGCCTAAAAATGGCCCCGAAAGTTCGAGACTCAAAAATATAGGAAAAAAAATTGCCAAGATGAAAACTATAACTACCAAGATGAAAGTTGTATGTGAGCCAAATGGAAGAGGTGGGTGTCCATCGATATACACTTGGATCAATCCTCCCTCCTTAGGAAGCAATCGTATCCATTGCATTGAGCGCCCCTATCATATGAGGAAACTTATGTTGAATGTTGCCCCGGGTGAGCCATTTTCCTTAGTGCAAGAGTTTCCCTGCCTTGACAACCCAACAAATATGAAGCTTCTATTGTTGAGTTCCCTTGACCTGTGTGTCCACGATCTAATTAGTGGATTCATATTCCATGCAGTCAGGGTTGAGATATTTTGGTGTCAATTTTTATTCTATCTCGAAGGATTCCAATAAGGGTGGAAAGTATGGCCAGAGGAGGTCCACATTAAACACTGGGTGCACACCAAGGAAGGGGGGAATGTTGAGATAAAAATCATTGTCACTCACAACCTTGGTGATGGTGTAAGGTTCATACCAAAGTGGACAAAGCTTCTGATGGGATCCAGTTGTTGGCACAGGGGCAGACCTAGGGTTCAACTCCAAGATCACACCAACAATACCTAGGTATTGGCCCTTTCGGAAGCACCTACAAAGCAGATGCAGTCTCACCCGAAGCAACTATGAGGGGGTTGCAAGACAGAGATGTCTACAACTAGGGGAATATCAAGTGTTTCTTATTATAATAGAAACACAACATCCATCTATCATTCAACTAGCTAGATCTATCCTTCACAACTATAGAGATGATCTAATACAATAATGCAAATAACAATATAACAACGACAGAGCTCAAAGCATCAATCACACACACAACAACAGATGTACGTGGTTCACCCTCTCTCTAGGGCTACGTCCACATAACTGTGCTTATGATATATAGAGATAAACTTACAGTTCTGATCTGCGCTCTTGGCCCGCAGATCCTCTCTCTCCTTCTCTCTTTCCCTCCCCCTTCCTGCACACCCAGCTGCAGGACTTGATCTTCGTACCCAGCTAAATATATTACAATACTAGAAGGCTCTCTCTCTCAACACTTCTCTCTTCCTTAATACAATATTCTCCTAATGAACAGTAATCAGTAACAAGGCTCAACTACAGTACCAACCCGACCTACATCCTCTCGACCTTTATTTATACATTATAGTCCCTTACTGATAGCCTTAGGCCGAAACCTAGGTGTCAAACCCTAATTACCAAAAACCTAGGTGTCTAAAACCCTAGGTCAACTTGACCCCCTTTTTTCGAGCTTCTCCAGCCTATCTTTCCTTCTTTCTCTCGCGATGCTCCAAAGCATCCAATGCTGGATTTTTTTCACTTCCTGATTCTTCCTCGGTCCATCTTCTTTGTTGATCTATCATCCTCAATCTCCTCATCCAACGGTTTTCTTTTCTGCACTTCGCTCCATATTTTCTGTTCTTTTGCTCACTTCAACCCAGTGGCAGTCGATGTGTCTCCCGTGAAGCTTTCTTTTTACCTTTTCTTCCTCGTTCTTCTCTTCTTTCCATAACCAAGGGCCAACAGGCCCCCAACACTCACCTGTGACTCGTCCTGAGGAACTTGAGCTCTGATCCTCTTGTTTTACTTCGAATTTCAACTACGTAGTGAAGCCCTTGCTTTTTTCTTTATGCCTCCTTTCCATCCTTGTGCAAACTGTATTTTCTGTGTTTGGTACCCAGTTTCAACTGCAGCTGGTACCTGGACCCTTGTCTTCTTTATTCTACTGAGAGTTGTGAGGCAACTAGTTGTCATAGTACAAATTTAGTTGACTACCATTCACCAAGCCTTCCTTCCAGTCTCCTTTCAGTGTCTTCAACTACGCAACTACTCCTTATGTAACATAGGAAATCTCATATGGTCCAAGCCAATACGTTCTGAACTTCCTAGGATGTTTGATAAACTTACTGTCATATACCAATACTAAATCACCTTGCCTGAATATCTTCTTCTTGATGTGTCTGTCATGGTAGGCCTTTTCTTGTTCCTTCTGAATTTGTTGATGGAAGCCTACAATGAATCAGTCTTCTTCTAATTTGACCAACTGTGCTAGCCTCTCATGAACAGCGTCAGTATCATCCATGTCTGAAATGCAGCAATTCTTAAGCTTGGTACCAAGTACTCCATTGGGACAATAGCTTCAATACCATAAACCAACTTGAAAGGGGTTTTCATTGTTAATTTCTTGCAAGTGGTTCTATAAGCCCAGAGTATTGTTGGTACTCTTAAATCCCAGTCATCCTTGTTCACACTGCAAATATTTGTCAATGGTGTCTCCAAGATCTTGTTGAATGCTTCAACCATTCCATTTCCTTGTGTATGGTAAGGTGTACTCTTTTGATGGTGGACTACAAACTCGTCAGTCGGGGCTTCAACTATCTTATTGATGAAATGTGTACCTTGATCACTCATAAGGACCTTAGGGCATCCAAACCCATTTATTATGTCATCAAATATAAAACGCGTAGTTGTAGCTGCACTACAATCCTTGACTGCTCTTGCTTCATCCCATCTAGTCAGGTATTCTATCACAGTGATAATATACCTTGCTCCTGTGTGCTTTCCTAGTGGGTTTATAGGTCCTACGAAGTCAATGGCCCATTTTTCAAATGTTTGCACGGTCATCTGTGGTGCTAATGGCATCTCATCTCTTCGGGATGGCTTTCCAACTCGCTGACATGCATCACATGCTCTGGTATATTCTTTAGCATCTCTGTGTAACATAGGCCACCAAAGGCCAGCTCATAGAACCTTCTGCATAGTTTCTTTTCCTACGTAATGTCCTCCTACAATGCCTTCATGAGCTTCTTCGAGGATCATAGGTCACTTTGCCTCCATCAAACATCTTCTTAGTATCTCTTCAGGTCCCATTTTATATAGTTGACCAGGTATCAGTGAAAAATATGCAGCACGCACCACTAGTTGTTTCTTCTGAGGAATCGTGTACTCGTCTGGAGCCATTCCTGTTGACAGGAACTAGGCTATGTCTGTGAAGTGGTCGTCAATATTTCTAATGGAGAGAAGTTTTGCATATGGTAGTGTATCCTCTAGATTGGTAGGTTCTTAGCCATGCTCCAACCTCGACAGGTGGTCTGGGCCTTTGTTCATTTTTCTTGGCTTAACTATGATCTCAAAATCATACTCCTAAAACAACATAAGCCATATACAGATTCTTCCCCCCAACACTGGCTTGTTGACTAGGTACTTCAACACGGAGTGATCAGTAAACATTTTAAAGTGTCCTCCCAATAAGTAGTGGTGGAATTTATGCAATGCATACACCATGGCTAGTCCCTCTCTTTCTATAGTGGTGTAATTAACTTCAATTGTGGACATCTTCCTGCTGGAAAATGATAATGGATGATCAATGTCCCCTTATCCTAGTTGTGTCAGTACTTGGACAAGTTTCATGTACCAACTCAGTGCGCGGTCCCTTATCGTAGTGTTGAACTGGGTTCTCTTGATGGCTTCATCGGTGATACCTTTAATATTCCATATGGATTCACACAGAAACCAATGTTGATCTGGATCTTCAGAACCATCTCCTCTAAATATAGGGAGTCTCATTTCATCTGCCATAGAGTTGACTAGGGTTCTTTTCTGAGTAGATGTTGAGCTACTAGTAATAGTACTCTGAAGACTCTGGTGGTTCTGGATATTCTGACTGCTAAGTCTTGTTGGGACAACGGGAGGATTAACGTTACTTACTTTAGTAGTCCGCTCAGTTCTTGAGGTTTCTGGCTCACTTTGGCACAATTCTTCAGCTTCCCCTTCTTTTGTTTTGGTGGGCTCTAGATGCTCTTCATCAGTTAGATCTACCTCTTCTCCACTATAGAAACCCTCTTCTCCATAGTTTTGCTTAAACAAGTATTCAAGGTGAAGTCCTTGGAATACATTCTCACTGCGTGTATGTCCTGCTTATGTGTCCCTGTCGTTGTCTAAGATCTTGAACATTAGCCTTTTTAGGTCCGACCAGTCTACTGTATCTTCAAGATGTGGTTTTCATGCAAGAGCATCTTGATTCTTAGCTTCAGGAAGTGCAAAAATTTTCCTCTGGGTCCTTTGAAAAAGTATCTCTCGGCTTGGCTATATGATTTTGTTTTGTCAATAGCAAACTTGGTGATATACCCTCCAATGGTACTATCAAACCAGTGATCTACTGCCCTAGATACAACATTGTCAACTCTCTTGACCTTCTAGATCAATGCTGGTGTCCAAACCACAGGAGGTCTAGATCTGATTTCAAACTATGTGTCAGCTAACCTAGCCAACCACTCATGTAGCTCTTGATGGATTCCTCCAATGAAGATCTCGTGAATGTCGGTGAAGATGTAGCTTTGTAGCCAATCTTCTGTAGTCAGTTTAGGGTTCTTGTTTTAGGCTTCAGCAAAGTCCTTCTCTTGATCCTCTATCCACTTATGGATCTCTGTCTTCGATGGGAATCATCTTGACATTCCCTTAAATATATTATTGTCTCGGCAATGGAACCATTTGTTGGCACAGTGGTAGACCCAGGGTTCATCTCCAAGAGCACACCAATAAGCCCTAGATATTGGACCTTTCGGCAGCACCTATGAAGCAGATCCAGTCTCACCCGAAGTAGCTATGAGGGGGTTGCAGGACAAAGATGTCTACAACAAGGGGAATATCAAGTGGTTCTTATTACAATAGTAACACAACATGCATCTATCATTCAACTAGCTAGATCTATCCTTTACAGCTATAGATCTGATCTAATACAATGATGCAAATAACAATATAACAACGATAGATCTCAAAGCATCAATCACACACACAACAATAGATGTACATGGTTCACCCTCTCTCTAGGGCTACATCCACATAATTTTGCTTATGATATATTAAGATAAAGCTTACAGTTCTGATCTCCGCTCTTGGCCCACATATCCTCTCTCTCCTTCTCTCTTTCCCTCCCCCTTCCTGCACACCCAGCTGCAGGACTTATCTTCGCACCCAGCTGAATATCTTACAATACTAGAAGGCTATCTCTCTCAGCACTTCTCTCGCCCTTAATACAATATTCTCCTAATGAATAGTAATTAGTAACAAGGCTCAACTACAATACCAACCTGACCTAGGTCCTCTTGACCTCTATTCATACATTATATTCCCTTACCATTAGCCTTAGGCTGAAACCTAGGTGTCAAAACCCTAATTACCAAAACCCTAGGTCAACTTGACCCACTTTTTTTGGGCTTCGCCGGCTTGTCCTTCCTTCTTCCTCTCGCGGTGCTCCAAAGAATCCAATGCTGGGTTTTTTTCACTTCCTAAGTCATCCTCGGTCCATCTTCCTTGTTGATCTATCATCCTCAATCTCCTCATCCAACGGATTGCTTTTCCACACTTCGATCCATCTTTTATGTTCTTTTGCTCACTTTGACCCAGTGACAGTCACTGTGTTTCCCACGAAGCTCACTTTTTACCTTTTCTTCCTCATTCTTCACTTCCTTCCATAACCAAGGGCCAACACCAGTAAAGAGTTCTTTCTGCAAGTGTAACCAAATTTTATTTCCCATCTGAAACTTTTGTGGAACCTAGTGTTGATCACGGTGTTGCTTGTACTTGGCATTGGACATCTAAAAAATATCCTGAACCTGTTGGTGGATATGTTGGATTCCTTCAATGAATCGAGTGGCTTTGTTGACTTCGATTTGCACATGGGATGATTTTGATTGTGTGGACATAAAGGGTATTGCAACATCCATGGGACCCAATGGTTGAAATCCCAACCCCACCTGAAAGGGTCTATGGCTGGTTAAGCTATGTATGGCTCTATTGAAACTATGTTGAACATATGGAAGACTCTCATCCCATGTGCACTGATGTTTAGAATTATACATGCACAAGATATGCACGATCATATGGATGAGGACTTCAGTTTGGCCATCCATTTGGGGATGGAATTTTGTGGATTTGGTGAGATTGGTTTCCAGTCATGACCAAAGGCTCAACCAAAATGTGTTGAGGAACCAGTTTTCTTGATCAAAGATGATGGTTTTTGGTATCCCAAAATGTACCCACACTCATTCGAAGGAGATATTGGTAGTGGCCTCTTCTATGATGCTCTTCTTGTAGGTGACCAGAATCGCCATCTTTGAAAATCGATCAACCACAACGAAAACACATTCATTTCCCTACTTGGTAGAAGGAAGGATCGACATGTAGTCCAGCAAGATAGATTCCCAGGGCTTGTCAGGAGTAGCAATGGGGTGTACATTCCTTGTTTCTTAATGGTAATTTTGGTAATGGCGTAGATAGTGTAGGACCTGATATACTTGTTGACATCCTGTCAGAGTTTCAGCCAATATAAATTTTGTTGCAGCACTCCCACTATATTTTCTATGTCGAAGTGTCCTGCCACCCGACTGTAGTGATCTTCCCAAATCAACTTCACTCGCTCGCTTGATGGAATGCAGAGATGGCCTAGATGGCACAACAACTTGTCCTCCATATGAAAATCAGTGACAATTGTGTTTGTTCCTAACATCTGGTAGGTAGTGGTGAAGTCAGGATCTCACTCATAGATTTGGGTCCATCAAGAGGTCTCATGTTTGTAGGAGTGTAGCATCGTGGTTAGTATAGAAACTGGAGGTATATTAAGGCATTCAATTACGTGGTTGGTGCTCCTTATCTTATACTTGATGTTGATATGGAATTGTTGCAAGTATGTGGACCACTTCTAATGGTGGTCATTCTGCAATTTTCCTTGTGTCTGCATGAACTATAGAGGCTTATGATCAATGTTGATGATTGTCTCCTTCCCGAGAATGTAATGTCTCCACTGGAGGCAAGCTTGTAAAATGGACTACATTTATTTTTCATATGTGGGGTACTTACAGATAGTATATGATAGAATATTACTATGATAGGCCACGGGATGTCCATGTTGAGTGAGAATTATTCCCACAGCATAGTTTGAAGCATCTGTCTTAATATCAAAAGGTTGTTGCAATGAGAGCACCAGGGTTGAGCACAAGCATTGCTTCAAATCATCAAACACTTTCTGTTGCGACTATCCCCACACAAATTTCTCCTTGTCACCACCCATGGTCACTTGGATAAGGGACCATGTAATGTGGGAGAATCCCAACATGAACCTACGATAGAAATTGGCAAGGCCTAAGAAGCTTCGAAGCTCAGTAAGTTTGGTTGGGGCTGGCCAGTCACAGATGACCCAAATCTTGGTTGGATCGACATGCACCCCATGCATATCAACAATGTAGCCTAGGTATTCGACCATGTTCATGCCGAAGGATCATTTTTCCAAATTTTCATATATCTTGTGTTGTCGGAGAGTGTGCAGAACTTGTTGAATGTGTTGCAAGTGTTTTTCTCAATTCTTGTTGAAGATCAAGATTTCATCCAAATACACCACCAAAAAAGAATTGGTGAAAGGCTACAATATATCATCCATCATCCTCATGAATGTTGTTGGGGAATTTTCCAAGCCAAAGAGCATGACCAGCCTTTCAAAAAGACCTTCTTTGAACTTGAAGGCAGTCTTCCATACATCGGTCTACTCTATTGGGACCTGGTGGTAACTGCGCTTCAGATCAATCTTACTGAATTATTTTTCCCCCTTGAGTTGGTCAAGGAGATCATCAATTCAGGGAATTGGGTACCGATTCCTAATTGTGATCTTATTTAGGCCTCAGTAATCAATGCAGAGTCACCAAAACCCGTATTTCTTATGCACAAGCATGATTGGGCTTCCACAAGGTGATGATCTTGGGTGTATGGTCCCCTTTTCAAGAATCTTTTGGATCTAGTGCTTGATTTCATCATTTTATGATAGAGAGCGATGATAGACTATCCCATTGGGTAGTATTCCATTGGGGGTTAGATCAATTGAGTGCTTGACCTGACAATGTACAGGTACCCCAGTGGGTGAGGAGAAGATGTCTTTGTATTCTTCCACGACCTTATCCATTTGATTTTCCTACGTGGAGAGACCTGTCGCAGAGGCCATGGGCATAGTTGAAACCTTTTGCTCCCTTTGAGCATGAATCATGAAGAAGACAAAATTCTCGGTCTAAGAGATGACCTTAATGCATTGCTTGGTAGAGATCAAGGAAATGGCGATAGATGGGACTACCTCACGCATCTTGTATAATTTATTTTCCAAATTAATAATAACACTACAAGGCCTAGACTCCTATATAGCATGATGTTTCCATAAATAATGTTGGCCCAAAATAACATCACAAACTTCAAGGGGAGAAACATCACACAATACCTCATCTTTGAAGGGATTGATGACATAGGCCAGGCGGCATTGTTGGTTGACGCGGAGATCGCTCCCTTGGCATGCTGTCTGTTGGTGTACAGTTGTGAGTGTGGTGTTGTTGGCAAATTCAACCACTTGATGACCTCTGTTGAGATGAGGTTCTTCTAGCTACTGCTATCAACGATGAAGTGCAGTGGAGTACCCTTCACCCACATTTGTGAATGAAAGAGGCACTCACCTTCCTCTAGTTCATAAGGTTCGTCAAGATGAACCTTGGTGGTGGTAGAAATGGTGGCACTAGGTTCCACATCAATGATCTACATCCCTTTTTATAGTTCTGACTCATAGTCAAATCCTTTATCTAATTCATAGGCTTTCACTTCGTCCACCAATGATTGCTTTGAGTGGCATTCAACGGTGTTATGCCAAGATATCTTATGGAACTCACACCATTTCCCAATGTCTTTATTCGTATTCCCATTGTCCTTCTGTGTTTATGGTTTGGAATGGTTGTCTTGAGCATGTCCATCCTTTCTCTGCCCTTTTTTCTTCAAGTTAGAGATACCTTTTCCCTTCTTCTATTGTGAGGGGTTTGCAGACCCAAACTGTCGCTTCTTCTATTTAAGATTCTGCTCAATTTTGATAGCATATCGATAGGTCACGCCCAAGGATGAAATGTCCAGAAACTCCATTTATGTATGGATTTCTCTATGCATACCATCGTGGTACTTAAGTGCCAGATGTCACTCAGATCCTTTGATACCCATCTTGGTGCGCAAGGTATGGAAGACATTGGTGAACTTTGGCATTGCTCAGTCCCTTTCCTACTGTAGTGTGGTCCATCTTGTATATAAGTCACCATAAATTCCAACAGGGTAGTATTATTCCTTAATAGTATCCTTGACGGAACCCCAACTGGGTGCAACTACAAATAACATAGATCCCTCTGCTTCTTTTGCTCACAGAAAGTCTCCCACCAATATTTGACATGGCAGATGACCTTGAGGAGCACAAATGTAATATTTTCTTTATCAAAAAAGTTGTGGACAGAAAAAT
This sequence comes from Picea abies, assembly GCA_900067695.1. NCBI lineage: Eukaryota > Viridiplantae > Streptophyta > Pinopsida > Pinales > Pinaceae > Picea > Picea abies. The sequence goes on from CBVK0100352697.1 coordinate 14,758, forward strand.
ACCCTTCTAGAAGGTTTAACCATTTTTCTATAGCATTCGCATCTATTTGACCTTCAAATGTAGGAATATCAAAATTGATTTTTACCTTGAAGGGGGTGGGGCCTCCACTTGAGGTAGATGCATCACATGTTGGCAATCGTCGAAGGATTTGCATAAAGTTATCCATCATCTCGTTCCTTTGTCGTGAGAGGGCTTCCTCAAGAAAAACTTTAAAGAGATATCCTGTCCCATCGTTTCTCTTTTCTTCCCCCATGGGTAGTCGTAAGGTTCAGCGAGGTCGATCTTTCAAAGGCTCAACCAGTTCGAGTCCCAACTGCTTATACCCTAACCTTGTTGGGGACATGCACAGAGAAACAAATGAAGAGAAGACCGCTCTAATACCACTAATCCAAATTTATGAGCGAAACAAAATGAAACACATATCTATAACATTAACACATATATACAAAGAAAATTAACAGAGATACAGTGGAACTTAACTTCTATTAAATAAGAAATATGTTGAAACCGTAAAATGCAGAATGAAAACAATCTTGCTCGAATGGTGGTAACTAATATCTGAGAAGATATGTGGTGTCTATGCACATTCATATGAGCACATTACAATGAGGCCTCCAGGCCCTTTTAGCATCCATAAGTAAATAGAAAACCCTAGAGATCCAAAAACCAAAACCCTAGGATATGACACGTCAAAATTCATGTGGGCCCCAATGGGGTAAGCTGGTACATCAACTTCCCATGGTCGTAACTTTTGCATACTATCTTCGTTTGAGGCATTCGATACCCTATCGAAAAGTTCTATCCAAGAATTATAACTTCCACCAGAGGTTAAGATAATTTGTTTACAACACTTCACCCCAAAAAGTCCAAAAAACATGTTTAGGGCCTCAAAAAACCCTCGGAAGTTTGTGACTTGAAAATATAGAAAACAAACCTGCCAAGATGAAAACTGTAACTACCAAGTTGAAATTTGTATGTGAGCTAGATGGAATAGGTTGGTGGCCACCGTATCCACCTGGATCACTTACTCCCTTGAGTAAGACAATATTGGGTGATTCCTCATCCAGAGTGCAATTTTGAGCACTCTTGTAGCTTAGTTGAAATCTCTCTTCAAAGTCATCTAGAGATTCATCAAGTCCTCGTGACATTTTAAAAATCTCATCCCTTGTATCTCTTTCTCTACAATAGTATTTGTATCTTTCACTGAAGATAATTTTCGGTTGATTCTAAGTTGTGATATTATTTCCCTCCAAGCTCATAAACCATCTTAGAGTTGAATCCTTCAAGGTAGAAGGAAAAAGTTTGAGCTTATATTCATCAGTGATATAATCATATGTCCTGCATATAATTGCAAACTCAAACAATAAAGTGTAATCATATTCATAAACAAGCCCATGAAAATGAGGTAAGGCAAAAGGATTAATGTTTTTCATCTTGGTTTCTCCATTGGATTCTTGAATAGGGAACTCAAATATTTCTACCATCTCTTCTTCACCATCATGGCACAAGATGAGGATTGACTCTCTTCTGAAATATTTTCAAATTATCTAGCTTCCCTTTCTAAGAAACTTTCTAGTGTTTCATGACTAATCTTTGGATTGCTTGGACCTAATTTTGTGGTGGGGGTTTTTGGTAAAAAAATCCTTTCCTATCTGTAGGTCTAGTCATTCATGAAATCAAAATAAAGTGAAAAACTATTATATGTATATATATAATGCAAAATAAAGAGTGTGACAAGGAGCTATCAATACTCACACGAAGTGAAAGCACTTGGATTGTTACACTATAGAAATTCTATAGTGAAGTTGGCCTTGTGACTGAGGTATCATTTTTACTTCTCTGGGTCACACAAAAGAAAAATAAAATAGAATAACATGCAAACTTCAGCACCTCCCCGACAACGACACCAAAAAGTGATGGCCCTAGGAATAGTAACAATAATTTATTGTACCCTTGGCTTCCTACCTTACTTTTTCAACCTAGGGTTCGTACAAAATTAAGAGGTGTTATGAATTGTATGTGCAGTATGTACTTCTCGGTACCAAAGGTCTAAAACTTATCAAAGGTTGAAAATATGCAGAAAAAAAAAATTACAGAAAGTAGCTCTGAACTAATTGCTTGAAGGAATAAAACCAACCTGAAAGTACAGTTAATCTAGATTTCATGGATAGAACTTATTCTAACTACATTAAAGAATAATGAATCAAAAATATTAAACTGAAAGAAAGAAGATAAATTTAATCTAAGTTATGACAGAAAGCTATAACAGAAGTAAATCTACACTAATGCATGAATAAAATAAGTTAATTGTCTAACCCTTTCATCAATGCTAGTCTAAATGTCTCTTTATTGTTTATTGATTCTTTCATGAAAATAATTTTAAGCTAAGTCAAAATTTGAAGCTAAAACAAACCTACAAGAGATTTCTATAGGGACTATGCAGTTCTACGAGAACTGTACAGTTTATACAGGAAACTCCTACAAGAAGAAAAATGAAGATCAAAAAGGCAGAATAAGTCTTTAAAAGCATGAAAAAATCTATACTATAAATAAATGGAGTGAATATGAGGTTCTTGTCCTTGGGAGGCACCTAAGAGTTCTCCAAAAGGCTATTGAACATTTATACAGTATGTCTGTTGTGACTAGCTAGTTAGTGATAATCTTAACAGAAGTTGGGATTAATCATGCAAAGCTATATTAAACTTAAAAAGAGAATAAAATAGTATCTAACATGCATTAAAACTACAGAAATTGTAACAGGGTCCTTGAGCCCTCTTGGATGGGCCCTACCCAAGAAGCACAAGGAGCCTAAAGGAAACTTTAATGGACTGAAAGTAAAACCATCGTTATTTCATAAATCAGTAATACATCAAGAGCGAGAATGCTCTAAGTTCTCAACAAAATTCTTCACAAAGTCTCCATACAATGCTTCCCAAAAAAAATTCTATATCCCTCTCTTAGACTAGAGGTCTATATATAGCTAGAGAGTTTGACCTCCCTTCCCTAAATTAGAGGAATGAGTAAATGAGGCATTTCATCCCTTTACACCTATATAGTTGATTGTTACTGATCAGAAGCGGTGATTAATTCATAAGGAGCACTCTTGGGGGTATGTAGGGACAATTTCCCTTGATCTTTGGATGGAAGCTCCTTGAGGGAGAAAAAATCCCTTGTTTCTATGATGTTGGTGCCCTTGATTCCTGTAGTTCGACCTGGTTAGTGGAATACACATATTTTTACAAAAAAATTAGATAAAAAAGGCACATTACACACAAAAATCCACCTCAACATACATTCATTAAGAAAAATGAAAAGTACCCATGATTTTCTATTAAATATGGTCAATAAGCAAATATTGAGTCATTTTATGGTGGAAAAATGTGTCATAGATGAGACTTTGGAATCGATAATAATGGGACTCCACGACTCTCCTAGCCTTACTATGATCTGCTCCAGCTCTACAAATGGCCCTCCAACCCACTGTAATCCTTATGGATCTTACTCAAGTGGCTTGTTGTAACCACAAAACCCTCTTACAAAGATCCTCATGGGATGATTTTGGGTGTCCAATAGGGACCCATCGGACCAATGGTGTTCAAACAACAAGGATGCCTTCAGAAAACCTTCTGCACCAGTTTCTAGTCCGCAAAGATCCTCACGAGACAAACCTGAGCAACTAGCAGGGCCTTGCAAGACCCTCATCTTCAACCAGCGAGGATTTCTCCGACAAGATTCATAAAAACCCTCCTAGTATCTACAAAATTTGGGATCGGTCTCCTCCACAAAGTTTCACAATATCCTGTGTGAGCTGATAAATCTCCAACTGAATACAAATCCCAAATTGAAGCTCCAATGGAAATCCTGGATGGATTCCCCTCTTGTCTAGCTAGGGTAGATATTGCACTACCGAAACCAAACCAATACTGGAAGGGTTTTTCTAAACCATAATGAAACAACGGCTCTAAGAGTACTTCCAAAATGAGATATCAAATTATAATTCCCAGGTGAAGAGTTACCCCCTCTATTTATTCTTCCTTTGAATCTTCTAGATCTTTCCCTTTTTTTCCTAATCAAATATGACCCTTATCCCCCTTTTACTTTCACTTTAAGATTAAAAGTCAATTTTAATAATGGTCAAGTAACTTATTAATCTAAAGTAATTATATTTTCATAATTTCACTTTAAACACATAACAACTCCTATCTAAGTGACATTAAATAACCATTTTGACTCCCTTTTTCTTCACTGACGAGCCACGAAAGTCATTTCCACTATTGAACAGGGGAATCCAAAAATGGGGACATGACATGATCATTCAAAATAGTGTTTTATAGATATCAAACATTTTCCTGGAAAGTTATTCATTGAAATACACATCCTATAAATGGAATTTCATTCCCCTGCCAGCATCACTCAGCAATCTTTATTAGAGTACAACTAGCACTATAATTTTCTGTAGAACTTTAATTCAAGCAACCAAAAACATTAGTTTTTTCTTGCAACATTCAAGCAGCCAAGAAAAGTAAATTTGTCCTTATCTCTATTTAATAATTTATATAAACTCTTTTAAATTAAACTATCTCTTTTATGGTTTATTGTTACCATCAAACTTCTTGAGCCCATACAGCCCAAGTGTTGTAACCATGCTCTGATACCACTCTATAACCTACTTTCCCCTTAGGTTCTCTTAAAGGGGTGAGGTATAAAAAAACTTACTTTCCTTATCTATATCAAAGTCTCTTTTCAAGGACACCATCGTCTTCTACTCACCAAGAGCTTTCCAACACCAGTAACCATGCTCAAATACGAGCTTCGAATCAAAATTTATGGCCTAAATTTTTTAAGTCTTATTTCCAAAACCCTCCCATGCCCACATGGCACCCACATGGTATCCACATTGTCCATTTGGTGCATATGTGGTTTCTGACGTGGATAATGACACAACACCCACATTGTAATCCACCCACTAAGGCCTCAACCCATCATCCATCGGCTCCTTTGCACTCAACATCACATGACTTACATTTTTTTGATACCTGATATGTCGATATTGTACTACCAAGTATCATCCCATTCTAACACCACCACATCACAAACTTCCAATAAATGATATGTCGGTAGTCCAGCTGGCACCTTGGACAGGTGGCCCAATTTTGACCTGCCACCTGGTTTGATACGTAGCACATGCGGATTGGCACCCTCCATGCCTTATAATATTATTAAGTTAATATAAACAACATTACATTAAAATCACATGCCTCAGGATTTTATTTATTTAATCCACATTATTTTAATTAATCCTCATTAATTTAATATTCCATGTAATGACATTTTTGGCTAAATCTATTTCATTGACCCTGTAAATACTGAAAATTTACTTTACCCAAGGTGTATTACTATCACATGCACCTTACTTAATCTGCATATACAACTCAACATATGCTCTGGAATTTAATATTATTATTATCTTATATCACCATGGGTATACCACTCACCGTACACACCTTCAATTCTCAGTCATCCTGGTACCCGATATCCATGTGGTGATTCCACATTATAATATTTTATCGGCCCTCAATATATCACCTACCCCATGCTCATTCACTCCCCCATCACCTGGTACATGATACTCTGGTGGGGACTTGTAATGTCCCCCACCTCTTAGAGAGGTGATGAGGAGACTCAGTGGCTTGGGCACCCCCACTAGGTCATAGTCTCACACTGAGGGGGGGGAAGTCAAGAAGTTAAAAGTTATATTTTTAAGTTGACTTAAAAAAGGAAAAGGATAAAGGAGTAAAAGATAACTCAACAGAAAAATAGAAGATTAACCCTAGGAGTTAACCTAACTCAACAGAGAATTAGAAGGAGAAGTATAAGTAAGAAGCTGGGGTGCACCTATTATTCATTTTATGGTTTTGGATTAGCATTTT
>CBVK0100352698.1:0-20686 GCA_900067695.1 Picea abies
TCATATTTACATCAAACAATCTTGGTTCCATTACCCAAACCTTTGTGCTACGGGGCTTTCTTCAAGGGTTGACACCAATGACAACCAACCTTAATCAACAAGTTCAAGGCTGAACCATATCATTCAGATGCTTGTTTCAGAGGTGTTGATCTATCTTTGATAGTCAGTGTAGACTTGTTTGTTTATGAATTAAATTGCATGACCGATAAAGGATATTGTGCAGAGTCAAGTGGGAAACAGTCTGTGGCAAGCTGATCTAGATTTTAAAGTTCATTTTTTACTTCTTGTCAGAGTCCTTTTGTATGGTTTTCATCAGGGATATCTAAGTTTGACTTTGATCCATGCCCCCCATAAGGATTTTTGTAAAGAGAAAAATTCTTTTGATTTCTTGGAATGAAATAAAGCGATTGTTATTCTGTCTCATCTGTGTTAATATGTGACTTGGTATTTTTTCTTTTGATCTCCACATTTACTTTTGCAATTTGTTATATTCAGAAAATTATATAAAAATGTTATATTTTGCAGCAATCTTTTATTTAAAAAAAATCAGCCTAAGCCCATGTAACTAATACTTGTGGGTTGGGAAACACTTTTTGAGGCTATAAACATAGGGTAATATTAGTTACTATCTTTCCTTAGCCAAGCAATATTTGAAAATAATTGAGTAAGATAAATTCATATCTTTTCCTCAACACGCATGTCATACCTTTTTCATTCAACTGCTTCAGAAATCTTGATCCTCTTTCTTGGTAAGGTCCTTTCCAGACTCTTGCCCTTCATCACCTTCCTTCAAAATTCTAGGATAGCGAGCATTTTAATTACAATTTCATGCGAAAGCAATTGCCGTTGTGCAAAATTCAAAGGAAAATTTCATAATATGGAACAATACTTATCTGTGCAGTTCGTGGATTTGTATCCACATGGTTGTCTTGTTTTCTTGACTCACTATTTTTCCTGGACATACACATTGTGTGCATGATCCCAAATTGATAGTTTATAAGAATTATCAAAGTATCATCTTCCTTGCGGTCACTCACCCTCCAGGCCCAGACTCAAGCATCCCCTTCTTTGTTATACAGTTTCTCGGGCGATCCATCTTGCCTTGCCAAGGTTTTCTCACACAAGAAGAATTTCAGAGACTTCATTGATCCTTACAGTCGAGGCGTCCCTCAGAATTTCTCTACTGAGGCGTCCCTCTGGCTTGTGTTATCATAACATAACATGTTCTAGGTCGATCATGGCTTACCACAGGGTTCTCATGTCTCAACAATATCCTCTTTCATGCTTTCCAGCTCAAAATCCTTCACCTGTCCTCCCTGGACAGATCCGTTTTGTCTCACCTGTATTACAGGTACACAAAAATTATGAGATATCATCATCAATTTCAAATTCATAATTTTTATTGCAAATCTGTCACCCACAGATTTTCAAAATTCCACATTTAGTTTCAGATATGTTCCGCACATGAAAGAGATTCACAGGCATGGGATTTTCCTTCCCATAACAGTTTGGCTCAACAGAAAACTGGTCTTCCTTATGGGCTTACAACACTGCCATATCCAAGACCTTTTTATTCCTGCAATTCATTCTTTACACAACCAAACAGACTGTTAGTTTCTCATGTGTGTGTGTGTGTGTGTGTGTATATTCTCACAACACAGTTAAAATGTCATCACAACATTTCTTAGCTTGTGCATTCTAACAATTGCATCACATCTATATAAACATGAAACAAAACATTATCCCTTACCTATGCATCATTTAAACATACCAAGCTTTTTAAAATGTAATTTAGATATCAAACGACTTTAATGAATGTATCAACATTCATGGCCACATTCATACCTAATGCACCCTTGCATTGATTTCAAGTTGCCACAGTTGGTAACAAGCACTCTACCATGGTGTGTTGGATTTTAACCAACCTCTTCACCATAGGGCTCATTCATTCTTGTTCATTATTGCAACAAGATGGTACTTCCTGTTAGCACTCTGTAAATTTTGTTCGACTGATAGACAAACGATAGAGGTAACTATTTCAACCAGCTTTAGATCTGGGCACTAGCCTCCTCAGCTCAGAGAGGGCTCTCTCATGTCACTTGATATTTATTTGGCAATCAATGGCTAGATTTAGTTGGTTTTGGGGTTTTTTTATAAAGTTGCTGGCAAGGAAAGGGAGGGACACTTAGGGCTATGGAGTTGAAATTCTGAATGTGAATGAAAACAATCACTGGCTGGTAGAACTCTCCATAGGATAAAGGCTAAATGAGGCGATGAATCTGAGTTATAAATTGTATTTATGCAGAGTGTAAGAGGAAAGAGAAGACAAGTAACTGCATCAAATCATTACTGTAATGAATTCTGAATTAGTTAGGAAGAAAATTACACAGTTTAAATTGCTTAAGCTGAGAGCATAATAAGATGAATTCTGAGCTTTTAACTATCCAATTTAAACAGAAGAAAATGCAAATGGAATTAAAGAACACAGGAAATACATACAAAGAGAGGAGACATAACTCATATCACCACCATTAGAATCTTTTCATAGAGACTTCAAAATTTTCTGCATATGTATTCAATTAAGCTCCAAAAATTTACAATTGAGTTCAGAAGCAAATAAAAGGTGCCCTTGCACTTCTGCCAACATTAATACATTCATAACTACTAGCATTTATGTTGGTTCACCAAAGTACCATCTTTTTACCAACCTTTCACTTCACTTTCACTTCACTTTTAACCATATTTCGCTTTCCCATACCCTTACATTAAACCATTTTCATGATTACATGGGTTTTATACATATTATTTTCCAATGCATCTATTAGTGTTTTTGAGTGAATTTATGATTAAATATTGGAAAAATGACATGTTTACACTTATATATGAAAGTGGGATGAGTTTCATGATGTTTACAGGTGTATTTGAAGACTCCAACCAAGTCAAACTTGACCATCAAGCCTCAAATTCGAATCCTCTTCAACCCCTTGAAGATTTGATGAAGATTTGGAGATTTTGTCAAGTATCTTGGATGGAGATTAATCATGAAAGAGAGATTTGTGAGAGGATTTGTAGAGATATCACTTGATAGGTGTGAGCACATGGTTGTAACCAAATGAGACATTTGTGGATCTAAGTTATCTTAATTTTTTTTATAAATAGGAGTGCCTCCTCCATTTCAAAGGGAGGACTCTTGGAGCATTGTGTCCAACTTATGATCGAATAAGAATCAAGCTTTATTTTCACATCAGTTTCCATTCTCTAGTTTAGATTTAGAATGCTTTAGTTTATGTGTTACTTTGTTCTTGGGAGAATTGAGCTCACTCTAAATAGATCATAGTAGCATTTTCTTCTTGTTCTAATGCTTTGAATAGGTTTATATGCTTTATTGTTTTTATTAGAATTATTTGATGATCTTGATTGTTGATAGGTTATTTGAAACATTACGAGAAGACCTCCTGTAAGGGAGCTAGTGTTTTCATGCCTACAACAACTAAGCCTTTTTAAGTATATTTATTTTCAATGCATGAGTGCTTACTTGATGATCTTGATTGTTGATAGGTTTTGTGAAACATCACGAGAGGACCTCCTGTAAGGGCACTAGTGTTTTCTTTCCTACAACAACTAAGTCTTATTAAGTGAAATGAAAGAGTTAGGATTTTATTGAATTTTCTTAGATTAGAGTTAGATGCCTACTACTGCATATATTTTGCTGGCATCATCACAAGCTTACGAGCATCCCTGGTTGATAATTAAATGAAAGAAATTTAAGCAATTGAATTGCCCAACAATTTATACAATTCAAGTTCCTTTCAATTAGAAACCGATTACAATAGATGAACTAAAACATTTCAGCTTCTAAAAACTGACTACAATAATTTCAACTGACAGTCTCGGTATGTGAACCAATTTACAATGATTAATAAAAAATGTTTCATAAACTAACGACCGATTTCTCTGACTGTTCAACTTCTGTCTTCGCCATTTTTCCTGCTTTGGTCCTCTGTCGAACTTGCCAATTTGGTGACACTTGGAGGCTATTTGTTGGTTCCTGGAAAACTGCATTTTGTCTTGCCCAAATGCACTATCTCCTTCCACTGCAATTCAGAAGGGATCTCGTAGTCCATCATTTCCTTGATCAGGATATCCAGGTCAATGCAAGAGGCATAAGTCATGGTTGGCAGCCCGATCTTTACCGTCTTGAATTGGTTCAAGATCTCAAAATCTGTGGTCAAATACTCCACCAGATTTGTCCCTTTCAATTTTTCCTCCAAGATTTCGAACTTGGAGTGATCCATTCTGCATTGGGTGAGATGAGAGTCGTATTCTTCTTGATCATATAATTTCCATTTTCCATCCCAAAATGGTGGGAGGCCTTTGATGAACAACTCCTCAAACAGATCCTTGAATTCATGTATACTCTACTCCATCTGTATGGCTTTGGTTTGAACTGACTTAAGCAAGTTATGCTTGGCAATGAACCTCCTGGCCCAAATGATCAACGTAGTCCTGTCTTTGACCCCAATGGTCTAAAGTTCAGAGGTGGGGATGGAATTTAGCAGATTTATATCATTTTGGGTCCACTCTGAGGGTTTTTTAGCCAGTGTCTCATTCACAATAGTGCACCTGCTTCTGGCTGTGATGACCATGCTATCTTTGTCATTTATGAAATTTAGGTACACCCTGAACTTGACAGTTTCAGTAACAATGGAGTCCCAGATGACGTGTTTGGCCCCCTGCAATAGTCCTTTGCCTTTCAACCTTGTTTTCAGCTTGTCTACCCTTTTTTGTAAAGCTTGATTCTCTTTCTGGAACTAGGCCATCTTCTCATCCTTTATTTTCATTTCTTGCTGCAACTTTTCTATATCTCCCTTAAGGCTTTTGATTTCTCTTTCCTTTAGGCTAACTTGTGACATAACCTGGACAAGTCCTTCAGTGCCTAGCCTAGTTTATGTAGTACAAGGTACAACTACAACCATGTTCGATACTTCTGGTTGTCCTTGTGACCAATTTACCTTCTCTTTCTCCAACTGCAATACTTTGGCATTGTAATTCAATGCTTCCTGTTGAAATGCCTCTTTCTCTTGTTCCAGAGCAACCATCTCGGTTGTTTATGGATGCTCGGTGTCACACATCTTTAGTTTTTTCTTCAAGATTTGAATCAACTTGTCTTTCTCTTCTAAGGAAGTTTTCACTCCCTGAGGGCCTTCAAATTCTAATCTCTTGACTTGAGTCTGCCAAGCTCTGCTGGATGCTTTCTCTTGTCTCAACTATCCCTCCAACTTAAGTGCATGAGTTGTCAGTGTTGAAATCTTCAAGCTCACACTCAAGTAGTCTGAATACAGCATGTCACTGGTGTTTCTGTGGAATTTCACCTTGTCTGGGGCACTACTGTTTTCATAATGCAGCTTAACCTCAGACACTTTATCCTCATATGCAACTACTATGTTGAGTGTCTTCTTCTTTATATCTCTGACTGTGAACATAGAAGACTTGTGGTGATAAATATTTTCTACCTCAGGTATTAACTCTCTTATTTCACTCATGGCCAAGATTCCCTTCACAACATATTTCTTTGCCAAATCTTCTTTAGATTGGTAGACTGCTCCAGGTGCTTTATTAAAAATGTGTTTTTTGCTGTTGAAATCTCTTGAGATGCTTTCACTTTTGGGCATACTTATTTTACAATCTTCTTCCTTGCTAGTGCCACTCTCCATCATATCCATACTTACTTGCTCTTTACGCTCTTCTTCCTCCATATCTAATAGCTATGGGGATTGTGTGATCTTTATTTTCTTGGGAGCAGTATGTTGACTACTGGTGCCTAGGGCCTCTAAATTGCCTCTCTTGTTGTAGACACTTACTTTGGGAACTTGGAGTATCAGTTTATGAGGAGTATGTTGTTGGGTTGGCCTTGCTTGTTGTGTTTGAGCAGGCTGCAAGATGGCTTCCATATCAACACAGGTTTCTAAATTTGCCAATTTGTCAAAACCTTCAGCATACTCATGTTCATAAGGGGCTTGTTTGTTCATCAGTCTTATTTTAGATATGACCTGATGTGGATCATATATTCCTCCTTTTAGTTTTGCAAACCCAAACTCCCTGAGTTTGGTCTAGATCTGAGATAAGCAGGATCTAGTTTTTACAACAAAGGGTCCTATAATGAAAGGGAATTTGAGGTTTGATGCCTTGTGTAGTTTCAGGAAATGCTCTGTCTCTGAGATGATTCTTTGTCTGATGAACTCCAGGGTGAAGACTTTGGGTGTCAGAAAATAGGGAGGAGACAGGGGGCCTCTTGACAACCATATACCTAAATTACTGTAGAATGCATGAACAACACCCAGTCTCCCATTCTGTTTTCTGGATTTGGCTGCAAATAAATTTTCATGTCCTCCAGGACTCTTAGCGGGATAGTGTTGAATATTAGGCTATAAACCCTGGACATGATATTATTTATGAAAATGAGCATTGTGATTCTTTTGCATTCAGTTGAGATGAATGTTGCTTCATGGAATTATCTCTTGGTTGTCTCCAGGAACATCTTCAGAAAGTATGTGTAATACCTGAAGTGCCTTACTGACTGAAAATTCACTAGTTGTTTGTGTACATTATCAGCTATGAATCCTTCAAAGCTGATGCAGACTGACTGATTGGACTCTGACTGGAAAAAAGTTAATCGAAAACCTAACATGATCTCAACTACATATTTTTCATTATCTAAACCTAAAATCTGACTGAGTATGGAACAGGCCCATTGGAATTCAATAAACATGATATTTACATTCACTGGCAAGGACAGACTCTCGAAAATATGCTTGGGTTTGACAATTGTCTGCAAAAATAGGTTTTTGACCTTGGGGGGACATTCCCTGTAAACAGTAACTAGATTTTCTTCCTCGAAGGGCTCAGACGCTGCGGAAGGGGACTCTGATATGCCGAGGGCATATCGAATTGACGAGCTATCTACTCTACATGGGACCTCCGACCCTAATTTATTTAAAACGACATTCTCTTCCTGTGAGTATTGTTCTGTGCACCAACCTATGAATTCTGGGAAAGGGAATGCAACTTCAACGGCATAAGGGAATATGGAGGCCTGGACCGCTTCGAAAAAGCTTATATTTCTCCCTACATTGTCTGAAAAATTGGCTCTGGACACGGAGATGGGTGAGACGGTTATTTCGGTGTCGAACACATCAGAATCTCTGTCAATTAGGGCTTCTTTATTTAGCAGGGGATCTTGCTATGTTACAGACAGAATGACAGGATCCATGGCGGTGATGAAAAATACCTGCGAATGAGCGGAAGAAGCGTGAGTTTGGTTCACTGTTGAGCTTCAGTTCGAAGGGAACAGTCACGCCAACTTTCAACATTTCAACTATTTGAAAAAACATAGAATAATGACAAGGGCCCACTCCTTTATATACACTCGATTTTGGGGACGAGGAAAAGTGGTTTGGGATAGACTGCTTTTCGCGTTGAAATGCATCTGGTGGTGCCACGTGGTCCCGAGCCAAAACCATGGTATTCTTTTTGGCTCGCTTTCAAGAATTAACCTCTGCGCTAGTTCTCTGCCCGAAATGGTCCCTGACCGTTGATCTGTGGCGCTTGCGACCTGTGGCCCGTCGGGTCCCATCAACTCCGCACTTCCGCTAAAGTTGGCCTCTTTTCGCTAGATATGGCCCTGTCCTCCAGTTTATCGCACCTCTACACCATTTTAGCCTCTTGCTATGTCCCGAAACTTGGATTCCATCAAAAAAAATTGTTATAGGGATAACATGGACTCCAACTGGGGATGTTATCCTCCTTGCGAGGTAGAAAAGAACGGTAGACCGAGTGCCTACCCATTGGGCTGTAATTTATTCCTGCAATCTGAATCTACCAACCTTTAATAAAAAATTCAAAATCTACCCAGCATAACTCAGGGCCTTCACTTAAGGCTTCAGTTATGCTTCTTTTATTTCAATTTCTTCATGCAAAAAATGAAAATGATTATGTACAATGAATGGAAGAGGTGATGATTTTTTAAACGATATAATGTTTGAGGAACCTTCCATTCATAGGCCCTCCTCCAACGATTTCTCCATTACTTTCCTGTATCATATAAGCATTGTTTCCATGGTATGCTGCAATTTTGAATGGTCCCAGCCATAGATGGTCAAATTTCCTGTGCTTCCCCTTGTCTTCATTTCTGGCATCCCATATTAATACCAAGTCTCCCAGTTTGAAGTCATCCTCCTTGGTATGCTTGTCAAAAGATTTTTTGATCTTGTCTTGATGCAGCTGAGCATTGTTGAAGGCCTTTTCCCTGGTTTGTTGGACACTGATCAATTCTTCCTTTCTTCTTTGAGTGGCATATGTTTTTGCATCCTGTTCCCGTAACAACCTCATCACTGGCAACCCTAATGTAGTAGTAAAAATAGCCTTTGTGCCATAGACAATATGAAAAGGTGAAGTGGCAATAGATCTCTTTGGAGTGATTATGTCAGCCCATAACGCATGGATGAGCTTCTTGTGCCAAACTTTTTTGTTATCTTGCAACAACTTTTTTATAATTCTGGTTAAGATCTTGTTTGATGACTCGGCTAACCCATTGCCTTTAGGGTAATAAGATGTGGAGTGGCCAAGTGTTATGTTGTAGTCACTGCAAAATTTCTCCATTTTTTTGGATTTAACTTTTGTTGCATTGTCTGTGATGGTTTTGATTGGACATACGAACTTGGACAAAATATTGTCTTCCAAAAACTGGATGATAACAACATCTGTTGCCTACCTGGTGGGAACTTCCTCGATCCAGTTAGTGAAGTAATCTATTGCTGTTAGAATCCACTTGTGTTGAGATAAGGATTGTGGATGTATTTCTCCTATAAAATCAAGGCCCCACTGTCTGAAAGGTGCTTCAACAGAGATGGGTTTCAAAGCAGAGGTTGCAATTTTCTTTTCCCATCAAAAAATTGACATTCATGACATCTTGAAACCTTTTTATAGACATCAGAAAAAATGCTAGGCCAATAGAATCCAACCCTCAAAATCTTGTGCACAGTGGTTTTCCAATAATGGTGGCCTCCACAGTCACCCTTATGGAACTCTCTGATGGTCGTCTCTGCTTCTTCTTCCAACAAACAAATCAACAAAATTCCCCCTGGATCTTTCCAATATAGAGATTGATTTACTATACAAAACTTTGTTGCTTTCAACTTTAATAATTTGGTCTTTGTTTTACTCAATTTAGGAGGAGCCTGCAAATTTCTCAACACATAAATGATATATGCATACCATGGGGAGTCAAGGAATTTTTGGGATATCTGAGGAGCTCTCTCTTTCTCTACACCTGTTGACAAGTTAGACATGGAATTTATTCCTAAGAGTTCACAATTGGTCTGTGCCATAAGCTTTGCAAGACCCTATCCCTTGATCAACTTTGTAGGTTTGATCTCAAGGTCATATTCTAATAGCACATCTATCCATTTACCCCTTTTTCCTTCAAGATCGGGCTGGGTTAACATGTTTTTCACAAAACTACTGGGCACATAAGCAGTAGTATGGGAATGCAAGATGTAAACTCTGAACTCTTTCAATGCCTTGACTAGTGCATATGCCTGCTTCTCCATGATATCATACTTCAAGGGGGCATCCCTCAATGTCCTGTTGTAATATGCTACAGGCTTCTCAAAATTATGCTCATCCTTCTGTAGAAAAACACCAACAATTGTGTGCTCTGAAGCAAAAGAGAACAATATGAAATCCTTTTCAAAATTACGACTGGACAATACTGGAGCCTTGGTCAATGCCACCTTAATATCCTCAAAGGATTTTCTGGCTTCAGGGGTCCACTTTATTTCATTTCCTTTCTTGAGCATGCTAGTAATATACTTTATGATTTCAGCCAGGTTAGGGATAAACCTTCTAAGAAAATTCACCTTTCCCAGGAAAGATTGCACCTCTTTTTTACTTCTAGGCATGCCAATCTTTAAGATTCCCTCAACTCTGATGGGATCTATCTTTATCCCATCCTTTGAAATAATGTGGCCCAACAACTTTCATTCTTCCATGGAGAAATTTGACTTCTTGGGGTTCAATGAGATACCAAACTTTATACACTTTTGAAATGCCCTTCTTAGATGCTTGAGGTGTTCTTCATCCGAGACAGAATACACAGTGATATCATCTAGGTAGATAACAATGAATTTATCTTTATCATCATCAAAAGCTATGTCCATAGCTCTTTGAAATGTTTCCCCTGCATTCATGAGCCCAAAAGGCATCCTGACATACATGAATGTGCCCCATGGTGTTGTGAATGTTGTCTTTTCTTGATCATCAGGGTGCACCATGATCTGATTATATCTAGAGAAACCATCCAACATTGACATTTTCTGAGAACCTACCACTTTCTGTAAAATGTGATCCATTTTAGGCAGTGGGTAGTTGTCCTTTAGAGACACCGGCCTATTCAGATTTATGAAATCCACACACAACCTGATTTCTCCACTCTTTTTTCTGACTGGCACCAAATTTTCCACCCATTTAGAAAATCTCAGGGATACTATGATCTTGGCTTCAAATATCTTCTTTACTTCTTTCTCAATCAAGGGAAACAACAAAGGGTTTATCCTTCTTAATTTCTGTTTGAAAGGTTTGCGATCTTCTTTGATTGGGATCACATGCTGAACTATACTGGTGTCATAGACTTTCAGATCTTCATAGCTCCAGGCAAAAACATCAGGGAACTCTTTCATTAAATTGATATATTTATCCTTGAATTCAGGGATGAGGGTTTTGGACAAATTAATGATCTTGGGATCCACCTGAGTCCCAATATTGCAATCTTCAACATCTCCTTCATTTACTGTAATTTTTGGACTCTTGGCCACATCATTATTATCAAAGAGTTTCTCCAATGGGACCAGACCCTTGGGAATGATGTTTCTTTACAGTTGAACTATATCTCTGCCTGCAATCTGATTGTCGAAGTAACCATCCTTTGTGAAAGCATTTGCATCTACCTCTTCATCACAATATTCTTCATCAATGTTCAGATTCTCAAATTCATTATCCATCTTGAGGAAGATTTCTTTTTGTTTGTCATCTTCAAAAACCTACCAGTAATTAATATTATCTGGTACTATTGGCCTGTGCTTGACCTCAATATCATATTTTATGTTATGGAAAATTGGAATTTTGAAGACTGAAGCTAAGGTATCCAAGGCATCAGCAATCTGATTCTGCCCTCTTGGAATCACTGAAAGATTATACTCTCAAAATTTCTCAAGAATATATAGCACTATGTTTCTATATGCCCTCAGTCTGGGATGTTTTTCTTGGTATATACCCTTGATTTGATTGATAATTGGCTCAAAATCTCCATGTACAACTATTCTTTTAGCACCCAGTTCCTTCAAAACCTTCAGTCCCAACACTAATGCTTCATATTCTGGCATGTTATTCATGCAATCAAAAGCAAGTTTGTAAGAACACAATTTTGAATTTCCTTTCGAGTAATTGATCCATACGATAGCCCTTGCCCCCTCTCTGTTGGCAGCTCGATCAAAACTCATATTCCACATCTGATCTTTTGCATTGTCCTGTTGCTCTGAAAAATTCTCAATCTGCTGATCAGATCTATCTTTGCCATCGATATCAATCTCTGGCCCTTTCTCTTCAAAACATAGATCATTGAAGAACATAGAATATCCCAACTCAGTTTCCACAGCGTAGATGGGATGATTATTCGACTGTGACTTGTTGTTGACCATGTATTTGAGCAAAACCTCTATATACAACCTCCCATCTTGACCAAAGATAGGGATGGTGGTGTATGACATGTCCATCTGGAGAGTTCCCTTCAATTTTGCAGCCCATGACCTGGATAACAACATGCCAAAGTTGGTAAGAATATCAACAACCACTACATCCATGACCATATTCTTTGCTGGAATTTGAGCTAAAGAGACCACTAGATCTTTGATAATACCTAGGCACTTCACCTTCCTTGAATCAAAAGAGAATAGGTCTTTGTAAGGTCTTGTGATATCTAGGCCCAATTGGTCCATGACCACCTTGGGAATTAGGTTATGGGATGCTCCTGAATCTAGCATGGCATTGTGCAAAGTCATATCATGGATTTTCAAGTTGA
Source organism: Picea abies (assembly GCA_900067695.1). Lineage (NCBI taxonomy): Eukaryota > Viridiplantae > Streptophyta > Pinopsida > Pinales > Pinaceae > Picea > Picea abies. Next base: position 12,134 of record CBVK0100352698.1, read on the forward strand.
CATAGAAAGGGGGGACTTCTTCAGCATCACTATTTTCCTCTACACGTGGGCCAAATAATATGGTCGGGTGATCATCTTATATGTTCAAAGTGTCAGAAGTTTGTTCCATCTTAAGCATCTTGATGATTTGATTTATATATTCACTGTTCTTGATCAATTCATTGACTGGTACAAAAAAATTAATCTTAGCCCTCTCACTCTCAAAATTAAAGGAGGATGAGGTTTTCTCTACCTCTTTGGTGACTGTCTCCTTTCTCGTTTCAGGTACCTTCTTCTGGGGCTCTTCTTTTTGTTTTCCTTTGTCCACAACATCCTTTGCAACATAGTCCTTTTTGGGTTGACTTGAAGAGGGTATGTTACTCTGTAACGTCCCCAACCACCAACAAGCTGGGCAACATCACTTTCGGATGTCTCTCTATGCTCTGATACCAAATTGTAATGTACCTAGCCACCAATAGGTCGAGCAACGTCACTACTGCGGAATATACACATACATATAAAATGCATTTTACTAAATTCAAAACACTTAACACAGAATTACTGCTACCATACAGGTTAAAATGGAATTAATAGTAAGTCCACATGCAACAGAACACATGATACATTTCAAGTAACACAACATGCATAACATACATAATTAAGCACAAAATGATACTTATATTTTAACTGGAGTAAAACCACCAACTGCGTTTAGACCTTCCACGAACCTCCCAGCTTTAGACCGCACTGCTCATCACTCTCAGCAATAGGTCACCCTTGAGTTGGGACTAAAATCCATCAGGTAAGGGATTCCTAGGCTAGGCAAGGTCAATAGGAAGTCACAAATTTTAAGAGGAAGGATTCGCTCCCAGGAGCCACTTACACCCACTACTCATAGACTGTCATTCCCCACATGCTTGTCCCACCCCAGGAGTATGCACCTTCACTGTCCCACAGTCCATCGGCTGCTCAACCTCCCTTGCCTTGGGCTTCAGCAATAGTCCGAACCAGAATTCTCAGAGCTCTGTAGCAGCTACAGGACCCCTTCCAGTAGAAATCACTTCCACAACACACTCTCTCACCTTGAGAGAGTTTCTCACAGGCCCGACAACCTACCTCTTCAACCACAGGCCTAAAAACCCGCTTCTTCAGCTAATCTTCGACTCAACTCTAGCCAGGTGAGGACAACAACAACGGTTTAGTACAACTCAAGAAAACAGAAGAAAGCAACCCAAAAAATGGTTAAGGTACGAACTCGGATTTGCAAGTGTGGATAGACTGGGTTCAAGGATAACACAGATTGACTTTCCCTTCCCGTTTAGTGGTTTTCTCAGGTGTGCGTGGGTATGCGAAGGTCAGTCCCAGAGGCCAAACAAGTTAGACGGCGGATGAGGAATGGTAAGAGAACCCCCAACATGGTTTGATTCTTGGGTTTTAACTGCATGAGCCCAGGTCGACACCTGTCTCCCTGGAGCTGCATGCACTCCATTTAGCATATGTTCCCTTTCCAAAAACTTAGGACAACACTCAACATGTCCACCTTAGCCTTAAAAAATTAATAATAATATATTATTCCTTTAGAGGTAATCCCCCTAGCTTAGCCCCTGGGCCCCAAATACTTAGCCCCCTCCCTTACCCTACCTAGTGGAGATTAGTCCCCCATACTCTTTCTTTGTGGTCGGTCTACATGCATCGATGTTTATATTTTATTAATGATCTGCATAATTACATATACAAAATCAGGCTCATGGCCTTAAGCATCTAGGCTCTTCAGCCTAATAAACATGTAAGTCTTCAGCTTATAAACACTTGGCTCACCAGCCTATAAACATAATTACAATTCAGCAATATGACTGGGGCTCGTCCTTGGGGATATTACAATCCCCTCCCCTTATTATTTTTGCACTGTCCTCAGTGCAACCTCTTTACATAGCATCAGCAAGATTTTCAAAATCTTAAAAAAGATGCGGGTATTTTGCCCGCATAGCATCCTCATGCTCCCATGTCGTGTCCTCAGGACTGTACTAGGTCCACTGGACCTTTACAAGCCCTATGACTCGATTATGGAGTTGTTTTCTCTTACGGTCCAATATGCGCACCAGATGCACCTACAAGACGTTGTCTTGCTCCACCTGAATCACATTCCAATCGATTACATGATTAGCATCAGGTATATATTTATTAAGAAATGAAATATGAAACACATTATGTACAGTCATGGATGCAGGAAATGCAAGCATATAAGCAATTGGTCCAATCCTTTCTAGGTTTTCAAATGGCCCAAAAAATCTGGTTTTCAACTTTGAACAGTTTCCCAGCCTCAGGGAACTTCTATTGGCTTTCACTTTCAAGAAAACATGATCACCCACTTTGAACTCTCCGTGGGTCTTGTTTTTATCAGCATAACTCTTTTTCCTATCTTAGGCAGTTTTCAAATTCTGTTTAATCCTCAGCATTTGTTCTTCCATTTCCTTGAGCAGCTCTAGCCCAACCACTACTCTGTCAGCTGGGTTATCCCAACTTATTGGAGTGTTGCACTTTCTTCCATAAAGTGCTTCAAACGGGATCATCTTCAGTGATGCTTGATACCCATTGTTGTAGGCAAATTCTACCAAGTGTAAGTAGTCTTCCCATTTAGATGGTTTGTCCATCACATACATCCTTAATAAAATCTACTATCACTTGGTTCACCCTCTCTGTCTGCCCATCAGACTCAGGATGATAAGTAGTGTTGAAGTTCAGATTCGTTCTGAACCCTTTGAATAACCCCTTCTAGAATTTTGAGGTAAGCTCTGGGTCTCTTTCAGACACAATTGTCTTGGGAACACCATGCAATCATGTTATTTCCCTCATAAAGATATCAACAACATTAGTTGTCTTGTGAGTAGTCTTTAATGGAATAAAATGGGCATCTTTCATAAGCTTATCCACCACCACCATGATTGAATCATGCTGCTTGCCTGTCCTGGGCAATCCTGTGATGAAATCCATTGTCACTACCTCCCACTTCCACTCAGGAATGAGTAAATGTTGTAGTAACCCTGTTGGGTGCCTATGTTCATCTTTGACCTTTTGGCACTCCATACACCTGGCGATGTATTCTACAATTTATTTCTTCATGTCTGGCCAAAAGTAATGGCTCTTGACTGCTGCCACAGTTTTTTGATATCCAAGGTTCCCAACATAAGGCACATTATGCATTTCTTTCAAAATCATAATTTTCAATTCCTAGAAATTAGGTACATAATTTTTTTTTTGTACAGGAGTGTTCCATCAACCTCCAATTTATAATCTTCTACTCTCTGTAGCATCTTACCTTGTTATAGCTTTGCTACCAATTCCCTATACTGCAAATCTTCATTTGCAGCTTCCAAAATTCTGCTTTTAATACCAGTTTGATACATGTTAATGGTCGTGGCATGTAGTTCATGCACTCTCTTGTTGAGTGCATTAACCACTTTGTTCTCCTTTCCTTTGATATGCTTGATATCAAAGTCATATTCACAAAGGAATTCCAACCATCTACTCTTCCTAGCATTCAAGGTTGGATGATCAAACAAATACTTCAAACCGTTATGGTCTGTCCTCAGTTCAAACCTCCTTCCCATGAGGTAGTGCCTCCATTTCTTCAGAGAGTGCACTATGGCTGCCAACTCCAAACCATGAGTGGCATAGTTCTTTTCATGCTCTTTCAGCTTCCTGGAATCATAACATATTACAAACCCATTCCGTCCGAGGACTCCTCGTAGTCCTTCTTTGCATGTGTTTGTACATACTACAAAATATTCATTTGGATTCGCAATCCTCAGGATTGGAGCATTGGTTAACAACTACTTCAATTGCTAGAAGCTTCTCTCACATTCTTCTGTCCATTGAAATTTCTTCTCCTTCCTTTGCAAGGAAGTGATAGGGTGAGCTATCCTTGAGAACCTTGCAATAAACCTTTTGTAATAGCCAGCTAGACCCATAAAGGATCTGACTTCTGACACATTCTTCGACGCTGATCATTCTCTGATGGCTTCAATCTTCAAAGGATCCACAACTATCCCATTCTTTGAGATGATATGCCCCAAGTAATGGATCTGCTTTTGATAAAATGAGCACTTTCTCAATTTGGCATACAGTTGGTGCTCTCTTAGCACCTACAACACCATCTTCAAATGATGTTCATGCCCTTCCTCTGACTCAGAATACACTAGGATGTCATCCAAAAAGACTATGACAAACTTGTCTAGATATTCCCTGAATACACCATTCATTAGGCACATAAAAAAACAGGTGCATTTGACAACCCAAATGGTACCACTATGAATTCATAGTGACCATACCTTGTTCTGAAGGAAGTCTTTCTAATGTCTTCATCCTTTATCCTTACCTGGTGATACCCTGACCAGAGATCGATTTTTGAAAATATATTAGCATCCTTCAACTGATCAAAGAGATCATCGATCCTTGGCAAAGGATACTTGTTCTTAATAGTCACTTTGTTCAATTGTCTGAAATCGATGCACAATCTCAATGTCCATCCTTATTCTTCACGAATAGGATAGAGGCACCCCAAGGTGACACACTTGGGCATATATACCCCTTCTTCAGAAGTTCTTCAAGCTACAATTGCAGTTCTTTCATCTCTGGTGTACTCATTCTGGAAGGAGTTTTTGACACTGGAGTTGCTCCAGGCATCAGGTTAATAGAGAAATCAATATCTCTCTTCGGGGGTAGTCCTGGTACCTCTTGGAATATGTCCTCAAAATATTTTAATATTGCATGGTATTCAATATTTGACACCTTACCCTTAGGTGCTTCCTCCATATCGGCTGCAAATAATTGACAGCCTTTCCTATAGCACTTCTTCAACTGCATTGCGGAGATTTCTCTAACAGTAACTGCCCTTGGAATTCCCTACACTTTCCTTGGGTTTCCTTCCTCATCCAAGCAAGTGAATGCCTTATTACAACAGTCTAATATGGCATGGTGTTGGTCCAACCAATCCATCCCAATTAGACAATCATAGGAACCTAAAGGTAAAATGTTCAATTCAACACTTGTGCTCAGTCCATTCATGTCCACTGGACAAGACTTAACCCACTCAACAAACTTTCTCTTGGTTCTAGTAGCCAGTTGCACCAACCAAGATTTTCCATGCTTGCTTCTTGGCAAATGCAAACTTTCCGCCATTCTAGGATCTATATAGCTATGACTAGCTCCTTAATCAATTAAAATGGTAATAGGTTGATTGTTGATCATACCTTCCACTTCAATCATGTGTGATTGATATTCTACTTGCTTGTTGTCCAAGGCTGCGTAGATCCTTGCTACACTTCTGCCCATGTCCTTCACTATTTCTTCCTGTTGAACATTGTGGATTGTTCTAACTTTGTCATTTCTGTGGGGGCAGTCTTTGTACCTATGATTCCCTTTACAACCCCAACATTCCATAGGTGTCTGCCTTGGCATTTGTCCACCTACTTCAGCCTTCCTGGGCTCTCTAAAGTATGACTGCCCTTGAGGACTGTTTTTGAAAAAGGATGGCTTAGCTCCCTTCTTCCTCTGATCCATCTTGAAATTCTTCTTGTATTCCCAAGCCTTCCGGAAAGTAGGCTTTTCTCTTTGTTGCTCATATAAGAATTTTTCTCTCCTTACCATTTCTTCCATAGTTTTAGGGTCATCATACTGGATTGTCACCAATGGAATGTGGTAGTCCACTCAGATACCTTTGAATCTTGACAGTCTCATCTTTGATGAATGAAACATACTTCAACAATTCCAAAAACCTTCGTTCATATTCATCAATGGTCATGCTGCCCAATTTGAGTTCAAAGAACTCTTTCATCTTTCTGTCATAGTATCTCTTAGTCAGGTATTTCTTTCCAAAATGCTTCTTGAATTCTTTCCATGTAATATCTTTCTCTTTAATGTGTTGCACCTGCACAAGTTGATCCCACCACATGGATTCCTTTCCTTTTAGTTGATACATTTCAATTCTTCCTTCAGCATGAGAGGAATAATTATGCAGTTGGAAATATTTCCTCATGCCAAGCATCCATGTTTCGACATCTTCCTCCTTCTTGTGTTCTCCATCAAACGTAGGAGGCTTAATCTTGTTCATTTCACCCTTCAGCTCATCCACTCCAGATCTCCTATGTTTTATGGTAGGAGATGGGCTTGAACTAGTATGTGCCTCCTTATTGGAATGTTTCGGGGAGTGACAATGATGCCTGCTAACGCTTCTTGATCTTCTTTTCTTTTCAGGGGTCTTGCGACTCCCTGTTTTTCTTGAGTCACTCTCATTATCCAATTTCTTTTTTATTCTCTCCAGACTCTGCATCAACTTTAAGTTGAATTTTCCTTGTTGATCTTTGGCTTTCATGAGCTTTCTGTTATTTGCTCAGTGAGTCTGGCAATCTTTCTGCAATCTTTCAATGATTTTCATCATGTTACCTTCCTTATCTATCTCTTATCCATGCTCGTTGGAGTTCGATCCTTCAACTCCCAAATGTACATCCATTCCTTTTACTTCATTCTCTGAACTGGAAGCATTATGTGCCTCCTCCATTTTTCTGCACTCAGTGGCAATTCATTTCGGTTATGACACTCGATAAACTCTACAAACACAATGTGTAGTCAACCGAAGTTTGTTAGGCCATCAGTCCTTAACAATTCCCACAATATTCAAAAACCAATATGATTCAAGAAAAATTTCAAATTCCATTTTATTTCGAGCTCTGCTCTATTATAATTTTTGGGCACTAGTCCCTCTTCTCTCAGTCCCCAACCCATGCTACCATGGGTCGTGACCAAGCACTAGATCAATAGGCACTTACTTTGGCCTTCAGCTTCGGTAATTTCAAACACAACACAACAATCTCTCGGAGTTCCGGATTACCGAACTCGTGAAGTAAGGCAGATGATCAGTCCATGTCTACCTAGCATCCAATGGCTGACACTCACTATGGAACCTTAGGTGTCTACGTTCCAGGACTTCAGAGCTTCGGGACTTCAGAGGATTTCACATCCGCACACCCCGAACCATTAATCTCCAAACACTCTCATGTCACCTTTGTTGACGTCATTACGTCACATCACTTAACGCTTTTCCAATTGTGGGGGCATGCAATGGTGGTTTGGAGTAACCTGACTTTCGTCCCACAATTCTTCTAACGCTGACACGTAACCCCTTGGTGAAACTATGGTTTGGATTGCGGGACCGCCTTGGAGAATTAACTCCAGTGCAACTTGGGTCCCCACAATGCCTCCTAGTCGTCGATCTTGATGTATCGTGATCAATGCCAATGTGGGTCCTCCGACCTTTAACTTCGTTATGTAACCTCGGGTCCCACTAACCATGCTCATACGAAGTGCCATGTGGTGGAATACTAGTGGCTGATTCATTGCCCAATCAGATGGGTGTCACATGTCATGTTCCATATGGCATTTCAATCTTCCACGAGTTCAAAACCCACTTATACATGGCACACAACACATGTGTCCACGTCAATCCAAGTGACATCATCATGACTCACTACTTTGGCTCTTCGGGACTTCAGAACTTTGGGCTTCGGGAGTTCTCTCCTTAGCACACACTAATTCTCCTAAATGCTGAAATCCCACACAAACCAATCTGCTGACATGCGTCCCTCTTGACGGATGGTCTGGATTAACTCTAGACTTCGGAGCTTCGAGAGATTTCACCCTTCAACACTATTTTTGACCTTTTACCTTGTCTTGATCCAACGATCGAGATCTTCTCCCCAAATCTATGGTGTAGATCCACTTCGGGGACTTGGAGGTTAACTCTCATGCTCCTTTTTTCAGATCTGACGGTCGTGAAGGATTTCCCTTCCTTCCGAATAGATCCTACGGCCCCAACACCACAAGTGTTGTGATTTCTTTCTCTGTGGCCAAATACCATGCCTGTTGTGGTTTTATAATACCGCTACACCTCCTGAGCTTCGTAACACTACCAAAGTAACTTCTTAGCACTCAGGAACATTCTAAGGTTCAAAATTGGTTCTTCCGGACACAATTTCCTCTTGAAAACTTGAGTCCAATGACCACTTATCCAACCCATTCAGGCTCAGTGTTGAAACCTTTTCTATGAACTCGAATTTTGTCTATTTCAACAACAATTCTTTCTGAAACTTTTGCTTCAACTTCCACTAACATGGCCCATCTAGGCTTAGTGTTGAAACCTTGGCTCTGATACCAAATTGTAACATCTCGGCTAAGGAAGAAATGTAACTTGTAGGAGGAAAGCTCGCAGGTACTTAAGGAGGAATCTGTTCAAATAAGTGTGGCCAAAAGGTAGGAGTAGAAACCTTGTGCTCGTTTGTACTTCTATAGGACTATGGCGGTTGGCCAAGTCCACTCTTGTAGACTCCTATTAGAACATTCTCTAATAAAAATTTTGGTTCTCGGCTTGGGCACTACCCATATCTTGTGCTGTGGTTTACTTTTGATGGGATAATGCAGAGTGTTATGCTTTAATGTCTAAGTGGTAGACTTGCATTATTTGTGATGCTTAGGAGGTGAGATCGGAAGAGCGGTTCAGCAGGAATGCCGAGACCGATCTCG
>CBVK0100352699.1:0-20686 GCA_900067695.1 Picea abies
GGAAGTCATTGAGGAAGTGATGAGGAAACAAGCAGAGCAACACCAGAATGTGTAGGATCAGTTGGTAACACTACAGCAGCTCTTGGAAGCATCCATCATAACAAAAGAGCGCAGGACAGAGGGAGGAACCTCCACAATTTCAGTGGAGGAAGAAGAGACTACTCATCCAGTCTTAACCAAGCTAGCAGTTGGGAACAAAATGCTACAAATTGAGACAGACGCAATTGAGTTCCCAATGGAATAATTACAAGAAAAAGTGAAGGTGATAAGCCATATAAACATAGTGGTGTCATGGATGTCAATACACATATTACAAAGATTTCAAATAGGCATGTTGCATGAGATTAGGATCCGAGGAGATGAAGCACATCAGGAACTGGCCAGAGTACAGGATGAAAGGGCTCAATTGCAGCAACAATATGAAATTTTTCTACAGAAAAAGAGCGCAGTGGAAGGGCAAGTAGAAGGAGTAAGGAAGAAAAATAATGAGGTCGAGGAAAAGACCAGGAAAGCTCTAAAGGAAAAGGATGAAGGTAAGAGTATGGCGTAGAAGACACAAGTGGTCGTCCAGAATTTGTACAATGAAATTTCAAAGGTCACGATAGGAGTAGAGGCTACTATGGAAGAGTAGGTATTGAATATTAGCAAAGTCATCAAGGGATTTCGATCGAATATTGAGGACCTACAGTTGTGAACGCCACTAGAGGAACGAGCAGGAAGAGAAAGAACAACGATGACAGTAATCACAAACATCAAGAAAGTGGAGGAAGAATGCACAAAACTCTATGAGGAAAGCACACAAATCTTGGAATATATAGATGAAAGTCGTGGAAGCAAGGCTAAGGGAAGCACAGGAAAAGGCCCAGCAAGATTCAAAAAAAAAACACACACTTCCACTAGATGAACATATGACATCCATTTTGGCACAGAGGTAGTCATGTGTGGAAGTTGAATAGTTGAGGGATCAACAGAATATCCTTCAACAACAATTAGTACCACCGTAGGAAGAAGCATTGAGGGTGATAGGTGAATTTTCCACTGCACAGGGAAAGGTGAAACAAGCAGCACATGAAGTAGAAGAAAATATTATAGCTTTGACTTCACAAGGGGTCAAAGATATTGTAGAGACAAAGGAATCTATAATAAGGGAAGTTTCATTAGAAAAGGAAGCCTCCCAATAGTTCATCCAAGGATGGAGGAGCGCACAATAGGCTTAAGTGGCTCGGGATGATCCACGGGTGAGTGTTGGGGGGTTATTGGACAGACATTTTGGAAATAATATACATAAAAGCACTAAGTATAGAAGAAGTGTGCAGAAGAAGAAGGAAGACTCCAGACTGCGCAGTTGAGGCACAACCAGGAGTATAGTGCACAGAGAGGAGTAAAAAAAAAGAATAAAACAAAGGAATAAAGCAGAGAATAAAGCGGGCGAACGGGAAGGATGAAAACATGATGTGATAAAGATAGAAGAACGTGAAAAAGAAGAAATAATAGTAGTTAGAGTGAAAAAGTAGCATGCAGACAGAAAATCAAGTGAAAGCAGCTCAAACAGCAAGTTAACTTGAGTTATCATGTATTGTAATAGGGTTTTTGGATTAACAAAGTAGGGTTTTAAGCCCTAGAACTTATGTATAAATATGTAATGGGTTAGGAGAATAGGTGTTCTATTGTTTTTTTTTTTTGTTCTTCTCGAGTGGTACTGTGGATTTTGTTCCAAGTTGTTGGGAGTTCCCATTAGTAAGAAGAATCTGTGTGTGAATGTTAAGGAGATGATGCAGAGAGAGAGAGAGAGACTTAGACTGCAGAGCGGCTAGGCTAGGAGAAGGGAAAGATAACCATGATGTATCTTTGTAAGTGGAGTGTGAAAGCTTGAAGCAATTACCAAACACATAATCAAGAAGCCATCCATTGTGGATGTAGCCTAGAGTTGGGGAACGACGTTAACTCCTGTGTTGAATGTATTTTGTGTGATTTTTTATGGATTCTATCTGGATGCTTATTATATTAGATTTGTCTTATGTATAATCATTGTGCAATAGTTACGACTGTTATAGTAATGAATTATTTTCTAATCTAGAATATAATGGTAATATGAATCTGAATTCATTAAGTAGCTCACGAAGAACAAAGACAGTATGTGCATAGAACCAATAAGTAAGAATGAATAGAATGGTCACCTCCCATTCCCTCACTACTGCAGAAACCTAGTTCTTGAAGTCCCAAGAGATACCTCGGGTGAGAATTTATCTGCACATACAGGTGATGTCAAAAGGGTTGGTGTATGAAGGGTTTTTTTGGTCAAAGATAACTTGAACCTAGGGTCTTACAACCGTGTGCAACACCAAAATGCACAAATGTATGCAAGGAAGGGCTCAGTGGATTCCTTATGTAAAATGGACATGTAGTTTGTTATGAGTCCAGAAAATTGAAGGAGCATGAAACAAATTAATCTACACATGACTTATAGTTAAAACTATAGTACATGCCTTAAGGATGTGCAGGCATTACCTTATGGGTAGAAAAATTGAATCAAGGACAAACCATAGTTGTCTGAAATATTTGTTTGAATAGCCAACACTAAATCCCAGACAAACTAGATGGCTAGAATTTCTTAGTGAATATAACTTTGATATCAAGCACATAAAGGGAAAATAGAACAAGGTGGTTGATGCACTCAGCAGAAGGATGCATAAAATGCATGCTACAGCCATTAGTATGTACAGGACAAATTTAAAAGATAGAATTATAGAGGTTGTAGCAGTAGATCAGCATTATGTGCAAGTTAAATAAAGATTACAACATAATGGTATACAAAAAAAAATATAAGGATTACAAGTTGGAAGAGGATGGAATGCTCTTATTTCAAAATAGAGTTTGTGTTCCCAATTCTCAAGGATTGAGCAATTTTATTCTAAAGGAGATGCATAATGTGCCATATGTTGGACATCCAAGATATCAGAAAACTATTACAGTTGTAAGAGGCCAATATTTTTGGTCTGGGATGAAGAAATATGTCATTGATTATTTCGCTAGATGCATGGAATGTCAGAAGGTAAAGGTTGAGCATAGACATCCAGCGGGATTGTTGCAGTCATTTCCCATTTCTTAATGGAAATGGGAAGTTGTTACTATATATTTTATTTCCAAATTTCCTAGGACAACCAGGCAACATGATTCCATCATGGTAGTGGTGGACAAACTCACAAAGGTTGCACATTTCATTCCTGTAAAAGTAACTCATAAGGCATCTAATATAGTAGAAATTTATATGAGATAAATTTCTAGGATATATGGTGTGCCCAAGAAAATAGTGTCAGATCGAGATCCCAAGTTCACTGCCAATTTTTGGAAGGGGTTGTTTAAGGGATTTGGGACAAATTTGAATTTCAATACAGCATATCACCCATATTTGGATGGACAGATGGAAATAATTAATCAAATAATTGAAGATATGTTGAGAATGTATGTAATGGACGAGCCTTCTAAGTGGGAGGACTATATCCATTTAGTTGAGTTTACATACAAAAATGGGTATCACGAATCATTGAAGATGGGTCTGTTTGAAGCATTGGCTGAAAACGCAACACACTGGTAAGTTGGGATAACCCAACATACAGAGTTATTATTGGGCCAGAGTTGTTAAAGGAAATGGAAGAATAGATGGTAAAAATTAGGTAGAATTTAAAAGTTACACAAGATCGGCAGAAGAGATATGTTGACAGAAAGAGAACAAATAGAGAATTCAAAGTGGGAGAGCACATGTTTTTTAAATTTAAATCCAAGAGAAGCTCATTGAAATTGGGAAGTTGCCCAAAGTTGGCAACAATATATTGTGGGCCTTTTCAAGTCTTAGAAAAGATAGGACCAGTTGTGTACATTCTAGAATTACATGCATCCTTGAGAATTCATAATGTGTTCCATGTGTCTTTATTAAAATAGTATGTACATGATCATAATCATGTGATTGATTGGAATGTGATCCAGGTGGAATAGGAAGGGGATTTTCAGGTGGAACCAATGCACATCCTAGACCATAAATTCAAAGTGCTCAGGAACAAATACATAGGTTTGGTAAAGGTTCAATGGACCTGTTATGGTCCTGAAGATGCTACATGGGAGCACAAAGAAGACATGCGGGAAGCATACCTGCAATTTTTTGAAAATTTTGAAGAAAATTGAATGTACATTTGCACATAAGTGAATGAAGACTCCATTTTGGTAGTTGAAGTTCGTGGAGCCACAATTCTGAAATTTCCTATCTAACCGATGTGTGGGTTGAGGGAAAAGGGGATTTGTTGGTTGGAATTGTTGCATGAGTCATTAAGTTGTGGAATTATCAAGTATTTTGATGTAATATTTTTATATATGTTATTGTATAAATTGTATGGTTATGTGCACTGAGGACAATACAATTTGTAGGGGGAGGGGAATGTAACATCCTTGTTTTCAAACCATGAACTAGTGATATATATTGTTAATTTCATATATGGTCGAGATCCAAGTGATGTATATTGTAAATATAGGATATGGTTAAGAGCCAAAGCGATGTAATATGTAAATGATGTAAAATGAATATAATGAATAAAATGTATTTCCAATTGTAGATGGACACAGACAGATATTTGGGGGCCAAGTATCCACAAGAGAAGGAAGGGGTCCAAGGGGGAGAGTTACCTATATATATTAAACCAAAAACCATTTCTTATTTTTCTCTAAATTATCCTTACCATGAACCCTCCATTAGCTATTGATTGTTCTATATCCCAATCATTGAATTCATGTAAGAGGTTTGGTGTGAGAGTAAATTCCCATAGTTATTAAGAGCATGGGGGATGAGTACAATCAGATTGGGGAAGAGTGCAAGTCAAGCAAGCAAGAAAAAGAGAGGAAAATTGTATGGGAAGGGGACCATAATTATGCATTCATATTTTTTGCATAGAGAGTTGTTTTCACATGGAGTTTTTTGGATAGCAATGGAGTTCTTAGTGTTGAAACTTGAAGGCATCTATTGTGGGCATGTTTGGATATTGTTTGGAGAAGTAATTTCGTCAAGGAAGAATGTGTTTTGGCTATTGGGTGAATTTGTATTGAAGTTGTAGAATTCCTAAAGCCCCAACAAGTAGTTTTAGTGTCCAACCTCTTATGGAATCCCTGGAGGGGAGTGGAAAGGCCTGAGGGACTATGAGCAGTGAAGGGGGATTCCATCCCTTGGCTTGTGCAGGTTGAGGGGAAGTGAGCTGGTGAATTGGAATTAGCTATGAGTTTAACTATTGAAAGGGGGAAATTAACCAGCCTTAGGGATCATTGTATCTTGTGGATTCATAGCCCCAGCTCGGGGGTGTCTTGTTGTTGAGAAATAGAACAACAAGGCTACATTTTGGAGGAGTATTCATCCTCTGCAGCGGGTTGCATATATTTAAAATAAGTGTTTGTGTTTGTTGTTTTTATTCATGGTTAATTGCTGATATAATTATTGTGCAATTTACTCTGAATTTTTTGGCTAAATGTTACTTGTTGAGAGTAGAATTGATGCATATAAATATATATTTTATGGTTGAATGATGCTACCTACACTTAGTTGTTATTGTGCACATTTAGAGTAGTTGTATTTATGTTTTTAATTAACATGGATAGCTGACTGAGTTTGAATGTCATGCTATGTGTTATTTCCACATTTATATTTTGTATTGGAAATTTGTATGGGGTCATTTTAGCAGTGACGTGAACCAACTAGGGGTTGGGTATGTTACAGATAGTGCCAGAATAGGAGTTGTGCACACAGATTTTCTCAAGGCTTGGAAGGATTGATCCACTGTTAGATTCCAACTAGAATTCTTTTTAAGGAGAGCAGTGAGGGGAGATGCAATTTTCCCATAATTCTGAACAAACTTGCAATAATATCCCATTAAACCTAAGAAACCTTGAAAATTTTTAAGAGTTTTAGGACAAGGCTAATCCTTCATAGTTGTGATTTTATGAGGATCCACACGAACACCATCCTTGCCAACAATATGGCCTTGTTATTCTACTTCAAGATCTCCAAAAGAACATTTAGATTGTTTAAGGAAGAGTTTGTTTTGAGATAGTAAGTGAAATACTTGATCCACATGGACCAAATGGGCTTGCCAATTTTTACTATATATGAGGATATCATCAAAGAAATCTAAGGGAAAATGATGGAGGAAGGGGTGGAAGACATGATTCATGAGACTTTGAAAGGTGGAGGGTGTGTTACATAGGCCAAAGGGCATGACCAAGAACTCATAATGGCCCTCAGGATTTTGAAAGATAATTTTGGGGATATAGGACTCTTTCATACATATCCAATGATAGCTAGATCATAGATCAAGTTTGGTAAAGAATTGAGCACCAATCAACTCATCCAAATGGTCATCAATGATAGGAATGGGTAATTTATCTTTGATGGTAATTTTGTTGAGGGATCTAAAATCAAGACACATGCACCATGTGCCTTATTTATTGAGTACCGTGACAACATGAGAAGAATAAGGAATAGTAATAGGATGGATAACACCCGTTGCTAGCAATTCTTGAATAATATTCTCATTTCATTCGATAAAAGGGGTTACGATAAGGATGAACATTGGGAGGAAGATTTCCAGGGACAAGGGTAATGGACTGATCATGGGTTCCATGAGAAGAGGGAAGTCCTTGTGGGTTGTCAAAAATACATTGGTGTTTGGAGAGAAGATATTGTATGTCAATATGAATAGTAGAGGAGGGGTATCAATTGTTTGAAAGGCATGGAGTTGTGCAATAATTCCAATGTGACATTTTTTAAGTAGTTTCTCCATTTGGTGGGAACTTATGATCTCACGAGAGCCTGTCGAGATGTCTTGGAACTGATATTGTTGTCCATCATGTTGGAAGTGCATGGTTAAATCCTTGAAATCCATGGTGATGTGGCCTAGTGTGCACAACAATTCAACACCACCAAGACAATGTCACAACCACCCATGTCAATAGCAAACATATGATATTTTCAAGTGGTAATGATCAGTTTGCAGGCACACATTTTCAAAATTCCCCCCACATTTCATGGAACCACCATTGGCAAACATGATTTGAAAATTGTTGATGGCATGGATATAGCACATGGCCTCTTGGGAAATTGACGATGAATAAAATTTTGGGTGTTTCTGCTATTGATTAGGATGATGAATTTCATATGCTTGATATATCTAATTAATTTAAAGGTTTGAGGAGTAGAGATACCAGTGAGGGCATTCGGGGAGATAAGCAGTTCAACTTATAGGGGATCAAAGGGTGGGGTATGATCATTTTCTTGGGGTAGATCTTCATGAGTGGAATAACTGGCATCCTCTTCAGCAACATCCTCAGAAATGTCCATAAAAATCTTTTGCTCCTTAAACTTGTTCTTTGGAAAATATTTGTCATTACAATTATAGTGAAGACCCTTTGGTTGGCATTCATCCATTTCTGGTCTAGTTAATTTGTGGACCTTAACAAGAGATGAAGGAGGGGTAGGAGTGGTGGGCCAGGGACAAGGAATTAATGAGGGTTTTCTATTTTGGGAAGAGACTGCCTATTGTGCTTCCTTGGCTTGGTGAGTGGCTTCAAGACAATTTTAGGAGTGATCCATTAGGACATGGGCTCATATGTTATATTTAAGAACATTAATAAAGAATTCAAAGAAGAAGTTGTCAGACATGTCGTTCATTCCAAAATCAATTTCAATCATTTATAAAGGAAACTGATACGATTTTTTTCCAAATCATCTATAATTCCATGCAAGGAGAATTAATGTTCCATTTAGTTAACCTAGATTGTGGGATCCGAGCCATCAAATTTATTCGCATCAACTTTGGGAAGACAAATGTCAAAATAAAGGGGGTTAGAATGAAAATCCATGGTATGGGAGGACTCATCTTCTTATAGGTGTGAAGGTTGGTCAGAGGAGGTAGGGCCCTGGGATTGAATCATCCATTGTTTTAAATCAGCTGAGAGGGAGTCAAATCGGGCAGTGAGGGACTTGAATTTGGAATTAACGAAAGAAATTTGAGAATTCATGTTTTGGGTGTTAGTCTTGTTCTGGTTGTTGTCAACTTGCAAGGAAGGGATTTCTTGGTTGTGGGTGGTGTCCATTTGGGAATTAAGAAAGAAATAATTGGACATGTGAGTCTGCATAGAAAAGGGTTATGGGTGAGGGGTACCACTGCAATAAATGTGAGGTGAGAATCCAATGGAATAGGTCCCAAATAAGGGTGTCAGGGAGGGTGAGTAGGTCCACAGGAAAAAAAGGATTATAATTGATGGGTACCATGGTGATCTATGTGAAGAGAGGAATCCAATGGGATAGGTCCCAAATAAGAGTGTCGACGGGACCACTATACTTTTTTCTTTTTTCTTTCTTACTATTGTGAAGTTATACTCCGACCTGAAGAATATTGTAATGACAGAATGTTGAAATGTTAGTAGTTAAAATTTTGTAGTGATTTTGGAACTTGGATGCAAGAGGCAAGGTTGCACGACATAATTTCCCCTTTATGCGTGTTCTATTTTGGTTTGGAATCAAGGGTTAGGATTTTATGGGTTCCTACAAACAAGGGTTTTCCCTACGTTATAGCTCTCTAATATACCAACAGGGTCCAATAGTAGTATTCAGCCCAATATCTCAGGGAACCAACTAAGGAGGATCAACCATACCCTTAGTCATACTACTTGATTACCTAGGTACACGAGATTGATCTTCCTTAGTGTTTTTCTCAGTGCCACTATGGCAGTCAGGCAGTCGATAACCTGGTCTACATCTAGTTTTAGGAGACCTATGGGACTCCCTATATAGTTGAGTGTATGTGGGAGTGAATGGATGTGTACAAGTACTTTCTAATGTGGTACTAATCAAAGGGATACCAACAAGGGTTACAAAGGTTTCCAACAAGGTGAAATAGTGTGTTTCGAGTAATTGTGAATTCAACTGTATTTTATGTGTGTAGTCCTCTCCAATCGTAGATTTACCTATTGAATGATAGATCACTTTGATTTAAAGACACTGGAAATACACGTCTCTAGCCTGAAAAAATTGTGTCTAAAATTATGCAAAGGAAAGTGCTCTAATACCACTTCTAAGATACCAAATGTATTATGCAAAGCATAAATAGAATTTTTATGACAAATATTAGTGGAAAGAGGAAAATATAGAGAACAATAACACTAGAAATGATACCTTTATCTATAGAAATCCAAGTTCACTTTCCTTTTTGAGCAGGAAACCTTCGGCAAAGCAGAGCTCAATTAACTTATAATTCTCAAGACAAAACTTTCCCATCCTTTCTACTCCTATTTATACTATTTATATCTTCTAGAGAACATTCTAGAGGAAGATATTTTTAGAAGCAGAAGCTTCTATTAAGTATTCTTACATTAGACATGTTCACATTATTACATAGAAGCTTCTATTAAGTATTCTTACATTAGACATGTTCACATTATTACATATGACTTAGTTACTAGTGTCGGCCTTTATTACATAGAAAACATAGTACTCTACCTGCTTCAGTGGTTAATGAATTTAGGTCCCTAATGCATAGATCTACCTCAGTGTCCAAGACTCCCTACATAATGAGCACACCAAAGCTGAAAGAGTTGCAGATGCAACTAAAAGAGTTGTTTAAGAAGGGGTACATACGCCAAGTGTTTCATCTTGGGGTGGCCCAATTATTTTTTTGAAGAAAAAGGATGGAAATTTGAGGTTATGTATTGAATTTAGACAATTGAATAAGGTTACAGTAAATAATGAGTATCATTTTCCAAGGATTGATGATCTTTTTGAAGAACAAGTATCATTTTCCAAGGATTGATGATCTTTTTGATCAATTGAAAGGAGAAAGGATAATTTCCAAGATTGACCTGAGGTCAGGTTACCATCAAGTGAGAATCAAAGAAGAAGATACCAGCAACACAACCTTCCAGATGATGTATGGCCATTATGAGTTTGTAGTAGTGCCATTTGGGTTAACAAATGCTCTAGCTACTTTTATGTGTATAATGAATGGTGTGTTCATAGATTACCTGGACATATTTGTTATCATTTTATTGGATGTTATTCTTGTCTAATGTATTCGAAGAAGATTTAGGCAATCTGAAGATGGCCTAGGCCAATGGAACATTTTAGAGGTGAGATCATTTATGGGTATAGCTGGTTACTACAAGTGATTCATTGAAGGTTTCTCCAAGATTGCACATCCAATTACTTCATTACAAAGGAAAGAAGTACAATTTGAATGGACTGCAAAGTGTGAAGAGAATTTTCATCACTTGAAGGGATTGTTAACCACTATACAAATTTTAAAGATCGTAGATGCAAATGAGGATTTTGTTTTATGCACAAATGCATGTAAAGAAGGACTTGGTGGAGTCCTTACCCAAAATGGGCATGTCATATGTTATGAATATAATAAACTCAAAGAGCATGAAAGAAATTATGCTACCCATGACTTGGAGCTTCTAGCTATTGTTCATGCACTGAAAATGTGGAGGCATTATCTCATGGGCAGAAAATTTGAGTTGAGGATAGACCATAGTAGTTTGAAATACTTATTTGGGAAGCCAACACTAAATGCCAGACAATATAGATGGCTGAAATTTATTAATGAACATGAATTTTACATCAAGCATATCAAAGGGAAAGAGAATAAAGTGGTCAATGCACTCAACATGAGGGTGCATGAAATGCATGCTACAAACATTAGTAGTAATAGTTTAGATTAAAAAAGAAAAATTTTGGAAGTTGTAGCATCAAATCGGCACTATTTACAAGTTAAAGAAGGTGTACAACAAGATAATAAACAACCAAAATTCAAATATTATAGGTTGGAAGGAGATGGAATTATCTTATCCAGGAACAAATTTTATGTTCCTAATTCTCATACATTGGGAAATCTAGTTCTAAAATATATGCACAATGTGTCATACATTGGACATCCAAGGTACTATAAAATAATTGCAATTGTAAGAGGCCAGTACTATTGGCCTGAAATGAAGAAATATGTGGTTGATTATATAGCCAGATGCATTGAATACTAGAAGGTAAAAGTTGAGAATAGACATCCACTAGGATTCATATAGTCATTTCCCATTACTGAATGGAAATGGAAGAGTATTATTATTGATTTCATCACCAAGCTACCTAGAACAACAAGGAAGCATGATTCCATCATGGTAGTGGTGGACAATCTTACAAAGGTTGCACATTTTATTCCAATCAAGATGACTCGTGAGGAAACTAACATTGCAGTATTTATATGAAAGTAATTGCTAGGATACATGGTGTGCCTAAGTCAATAGTATCCGACAGAGATCCCAAGTTCACATCAAATTGTTGGAAAGGGATATTTAAAGGATTTGGGACAAATCCAAATTTCAACACAACATATCATCCAGAGTCAGATGGGTGGGCAGAGAGGGTTAACCAAATAATTGAATATTTGTGGAGAATGTATGTAATGGAAAACCCTTCTATATGGGAAGACTATATTCATTTGTTTGAGTTTTCTTATAACAATGTGTATCAGGAATCATTGAAGATGATCCCATTTGAATCCTTATATGGAAGAAAATGAAACACACCAATGGCCTTAGATAACCCAGCAGACATAGTTGTTATTGATCCATAAGGACTAATAGAAATGGAAGAGTATATGGTAAATATAAAAAAGAATTCAAATATTACATAGGATAGGAAGAAAATTTATGCGGACAAAGGCAAGGTGCATAAAGAATTCAAAGTGGGTGAGCATGTGTTTTTTAAAGTAAAGGATAAAAGAAGAAGCTCGTTGAAATTGGGAAGTTGCCTAAATTTGGTAGCGAGATATTATGGTTTGTTTGAAATATTAGGGAGATTATACCCTATTGCATACACGCTTGAATTGCCTACATCCATGCATATTCATAATGTGTTTCATGTGTCTTTGGTAAAAAAGTATGTTCCTAATCCTAACCACATGATTGATTGGACTGTGATTCAGGTGGAGCATGAAGGGGACTTTTGGGTGGAGCTAATGCACATCCTTGACCAGAAAGTCAAAGTGTTGAGGAATTGATCCATTGGTCTAGTAAAGTTCTGGTGGACCTACTATGGTCCTGAGGATGCCACATGGGAACATGAGGAGGCCATGTGGGAGGAGTACTCACAACTTTTTGAAAATTTTGAAGAAAATTGAATGTACATAAGTGTATAAATACTCCATTTTGGTAGTTGGAATTCTTCTAGCCACAACTCTGAGACTTACTAGCTAGCATGTGTTGGAACCTTAGAAAGGAAGTTGGATAGCCTGAGGGACTACAATGTAGTGAAGGGGGTACACTTCCTTGGGTTGTGTAGTATGAGGGGAATGAGAGATTGTCGGATGGAGTTGTTGTAGGAATCGTTAAATTCTGAAAGTATTGAGTATTGTGATGTAAAATTATGTATGTACAAGTGTACACGTGTATGGTGATGTGCACTAAGGAAGGTGCAAAAATAAGGGGGAGGGTATTGTAACACCCTAGTCTTGATCCCCAAATTAGAAATGTCTAATTGTATATTGATGAATGGAAAAGGTCCAAGTGATGTAATATCTACTTGTACATTGAAGATAATAAAAATGAAATACATTGTTGGTTATAGATGGATAAGGACCATAGTCATGGGGGGGCTATGATTACACAAAAGAGGGAGCTTAAAGGTGGAATACCACATTCCTAGAATCCCATGTCATTTTTCCTAAAATTAATTTGTCATTATCATATAATCCTTCTTTGAATTATTAAAACAAAACACCGAATGCATGTGTGAGGTTGGTAGAAGACCATTTCACCTAGTTCTTGAAGCATGGGTTAAGTACACTCATGGTGGGAATTGTATAATTGAATGCATGTAAGATTTGGATGAGAGAGTGTTAGCTCACCCAATTATGACAACATGGATTGAGTACAATAATCTTTGGGAAGTGTGAGAGTCAAGAAAGCATGGGGGAAAACAGAGAAAAAAATTGAGTTTAGAAAGAACATATTTATGAACATCAAAAAGGAGGAAAAAATAGAGTTTAGTGGTGGGAAAAGGGAGGTAGCAATAGTGGGTATTGAAGATAGCTTGTTGAAGCTAGTATTTACTGAGAATGAGGCTTCAATGCTTGTAAGTGATTTTCTATTGATAAATTACCCAAAAAGAGCATGTCTAAATGTTGTTGTGAGCACCCCTATTGCAATTGGATTTCCTAGATTCCCCGACTGAGAGATTCCTGGTCAATCTATTTTGGAGCCCTCAAGGGGAGGGAGATTGTTTGAGGGACTATGGTATAGAGAAGGAAATCTCATCCCTTGAGTTGTGCAAACTATAGGAGTTGTGGCACTATAAAAATAGTGGGTATTGGGTCATTTATGTGGACTATAAACACCCATAGGATCATGTTTGTACTTGTGGACTCACATCCCTAGCTCAGGGGTGGCTTGTTGTAGAGAGAACTAGTGCAACAAAGCCTACAGTTGGGTGGAATGTCTGATATCCACAACCAATTGTGTAAAATAGTTACAAAGATAAGTGATCTTGCCATTATGTTATTTATTGTGTTACTGTTATGCTTGAATGTTGTGTTTAATTTATGCTCTATGTGTTTAAATGTTGTTGTGCATGCTCAAATCATTTGCATTCATTATTTTTTAAAATTATTGATGGTTGCATAAGTTTTCTCATCATGTTGCATGCATGCATTTTAAAAAATGGTATCAACGTTATGTTCAGTCGATTTTGTAGTAATGTGTCCCAACATGGGGGGTCTAGGTACATTACACAAAGGCTTTTTGATAAATTATATTGTAACAAAGTACTTTTGATACTCTAATTGATTGGGAAGCTAATCATTGGCCATACATTTTTTTATTGTTGAAGGAAGATTATGTGCATATCATGTGTTATATATTAATCTGCAATTTGACTTATAGCATGGATGTTTTGTAAGAAACTTCTTTTGTGTGCTCCAGGATATCCTAAAACAACATTGGCATTTCTTTCATATAATTTCTTCAACAAATCTATGACATTCAGTTTATAGTAATCAATTATATTT
Organism: Picea abies; assembly: GCA_900067695.1. Taxonomy (NCBI): domain Eukaryota; kingdom Viridiplantae; phylum Streptophyta; class Pinopsida; order Pinales; family Pinaceae; genus Picea; species Picea abies. The sequence goes on from CBVK0100352699.1 coordinate 14,088, forward strand.
TTTTAAGTTTAGTTTCTTATTTTATTAGAAAGTTTTGTTATTCCATGTAATGAATTTCCATAAAACTATTTCATATATTTTAAAGGATAAATAATAATCTTTCTTCTATTTTGAGAGTTAACTCTCAAGACTGTGTACTTATTTCAAGCAATATTAGATCGTAAGTTTACTTTATTTATTACAAATATTTTGAAAATAGTGAAAAGAAACATCATAAAAACTTAAATATCATTGAAAGGTTGTTGAGTCATTAATCCAAAGGGTTTTTCCATACCAAATAGGGAAGAGTCTAATTGGTCTTGTTCACTGGGTTAAATCCTTGTGGTTGGCATTTGGGTATTATTCCCTGTCAACACATAGAGAACCAAATTTGCCTCACAATACAATATAGCATAGAGGAACAAATGTGTATTCTATGAGTCATTTTCATACCATTGCAATAAAGCTTCAATTATATTATCAGGGGTCAAATTAAAAATTTGTGATACTGAAAGATGGTGTTGGCATAGTGTGTGACCTAATGGATCTAACTGAATACATTCCCAATAAATTGGAGAAACATAGGGATCACATGAATTATTCATTCAAAATGTGAAAATTTTCCTTTTATGATATAAGAGTGTTTATGTTGAACCCTACATGGGATTCTAAAAATTGAGCATATAATGTAGTTTTTGTTCAAATCTAAAATACATTTTTTATGCATTCATCAACGAAAATTGAAATGAGAAGCATGATATATCCTTATGTGATGCCCTTAATACATTTATAATAAGATTTTCATTGGTGACATAAAGTACATTCTTAATATAGATATGATGGGGTATAGAATGAACATATTTACTACCACAACAATTGTAATATTATATGTCTCATTACAAATTGGAAACACATATACTAAGGACATGTTCATGAAAATATTATTTGTTGGGAATCACAAACTAGAAGATCATTTAATGAATCAGTTGTTCATGATTCTAGTATAGAATCAACTTCTTTATCAAGTGATGGCAACACCATTCTCACTAGTAGCAATGCCAACTTGCATAATTTGTTTGATGTGCATTCATTGAAAGTCCATGCAACTTTTATCAATTGGGGTAAGAAAATATGGTCAAGGAAAACTCAATGTTCTTTTTTTTTTCCAAGTTTTCCTATACATACCCATTTGTGTGAATCTAAATATTTATTGGAAATTTTATCAACTAATGTTTTTGTGTGCTTGAGAATTGAGTATTGAAAATATAGGTAGGTCGTGTCTTCTCATAGATTGTAACTATGAAAATATTGATCATGTTTAGAGATTTGTTGCTCTCTGTAACTACTAGCACTCTGATTTGGCCATACTTGTCTAAAATCAAGGACCAATTTGATACCTTAAACACCCTTTTACATGCTAGTGAGGTGAGACCATACTCGAAAATCACATTAGCAAGTCTTAATGATCCAAATTGGATCCACATAAAAACATTCGGCTACTGGCATAGACTCTATGATGATCAACACTAGCAAGGCTTGAGGTTGTGGACAAAGAAGGAGACCAGGTTGTTGGTGTGAAGGGCCCCATTCCATCACAATCAATGTCCACCCATGCATTAAATCAAATCATAAGATAGGAATATGTAATGTAAAGTTACAAGGAAAAAAAAATTGTTAAAAAAATGTATCATGTATTTAAAAAGACAAAAAAGTGACACCTCTTCTCCAATGTACTAAAACAAAAGATAAGGGAGGAGAAATAAGTTTGGGGATGCTTGACCTTCAATCTATCCCTCGGTTGAGACATTCTCATGTGTACCATTTCCCAACAAAGGAAGAGGGGTTCTTTCATTGAGAGTGAAGAAAATGTTTCCCATACTTCCATGAGGATGAAAAACAAAAGCTAATAAATAGCCTGGATGAACCCAATTGAACGTTGTTTTACCCACATGGGATTCCAAGGTAAACAATGACACTTATATAATGTTTTCTCTGTGTGTATTTGATTTTTTATGCTAATTTTATTATGCATTGATTAGGAGTCTCTCTGTATTTTTTTGAGTGGATGCTAGTGGGCATTGAGAGTGAATGGAAGGGGCATTTATCATTAGAACTATCAATTTTTTCATACTCTATGTTTTGTTTTCCATTAGAGATACCAACAACTAGTAAATCTCCATCATTTTATTCCCAACCAATCTCAGAGATTGATGGCTTATGTTTCAATCATTTAAGGGGTTTATAAATTGGATGAAAGAAGTTTTTTTGTGTGTTGTATGATTTGAGATGTTGGGTATTTTTCCTCTTACCCAAGGGATCCATACGCAACTCTCTTTGAGTAATAAATCAAATAATGAGTGAACTATCCTTCCTGAGACATTTAGTTTCAAAAGGAAGGCCATAAGGCCATGTCCTCATCTTCACGGAATCTCCACATCAATTGTACATCCATACACGACCTGGTGTGCATATTTCTCTCTCCTGTAGATGTTGAGCATGGTGTGCTAACAAATATTCATCTGTGTTGATGTAAGATAGATTCCATATAATTCTTTTTTGCTTGTGATATAAACAACAATGGTATTTAATTGCATGAGATTATAGGCTATTCAATTTTCCATCCATGATATTTAATTTGTTGCTCATAATTTGAAGATATGTGTTGGTTATTACAGTATAGATGAAAATTGGATGCCTCAATTTAGAGCACAAGTGTACTCACATTCATGAAGTGTTTTTTCCATTAAAAATATATATAATTTCCCTAGGTAAGAAGATTTTTGAGCGGTGCTCTATCTAATTGACCAATGATCATAATTTCTCATTCTTTTGCTTCATGAGAGAATATGTGTTGAGAACATGTAGCAATATTTGGCTACAACTATCTCTTTTCTAATTAGAGTTTATCACTTCATCACTCAGATCAACCATATAACTCATATTGTAAATAGTTGGATGTGTCATTTATTTGAAAGAGTAGCATGAACGATGTGTTGATTAGATGGTGTTATTCTTATGTTGGGAATTGGACATGTGTGTCTATCCATGAGAGTGATAGGTTAATACAAAGAAACCAATTCATAGTCCTATTTATTATTGACATGGTTGGCTAGTTGTTGTGTGTAGGTTACACCCACAAGCATGCCCTCTTATCAACACTAAAGAGTGTTGTAGAGTAGTCTTAGCACTGCATCAAGAATAGAGGTTGTGTAGCCATTCAGAATATAGGGATCTCTACAAGACATTGAGAATAGAGATGAACATTTTAATTGAATAAGGAATCCATGTTGGTGAAGAAAGTGGGCTATAATTCTCTCATTTAGGATCATATGGTATTAGAGCCAAAGTTCAAATAGACTCGGTGAGACCTGTATGGTAAGTACCTGTAATGACTATAGAAGAAGTGGAAAATAATTTTTGTTCTTGTGCTACAAAGAAGTAGAGCACCAATGATGGCAGGGGGACATCATGGAGAAGATGAGGAAGAATATCTCAGGGTTAGGTTGGATTGGCTTGAGTGGAGCATTGTCATGATGGCATTGATGGTAATACAATTGTTGGCATCGAATGGTGTGGAAGCACCATCAATAAAGAATTGGCATGAATAACCCAAGAAAGAGGAAAAGAAACTAAAGATAGAGTGCAAGGCTAAGATAGAGATGGGAGAATGCAAGTATAAAAAAATGTAGGTACCTGTTGAGTTCATAATACACCCTAATGTTTTTGCAAATTTTTGGGTACCACTTTTCTTTAAGTTTTTACTTATCCTAAATACGAATTTTTGCTTCTTAGTTCTTAATTCATTTTCATATCAATAAGTCATTTTTTATTCATCTCCTTTCTCAAGAAAAAACAAAAATTTCCTAAGTCTTTTGGCTTTGTTTAACTAGTTCTTTATTGGTCATTAGCAAGTTTCAAAATTTCATTGAAAGCAAAAATTCAATTTCGATGCCAATAGGAAACTCAAATTTGTGTTGATGAAAAAGTGGAAAAGGGTGTCGATGGAAAGAGTTATGAAATTTTTTTAATCTCCGTCAATCATCAACTAAATATGCAAAAATACAAATTTTTAAATGGAAATGATTGAAAACTCTTGACATGCATCGATATAAAGTTTTTAAACCCAGTCAAAAATCTCACCGACAAACACTCATCACCATTGAAAACCCACTTTAGGAAGTACAAAATTATTTTTTCTCAATGATTGAAAGTGGAAAACATGGCCAATAATGCTTATCATTGTGATTTTAAACTTTCATCCTCCACAGATCCTAGACTCCATTGATGACCTCAATTTACATGAACTTTGAGAAACCATATGATCGCTCACCCAAATTTGTTTACATAGAAGGAATGTTGTAAAAGGTCACCAACATTATCAAATGGTGTTAATACACATTAGTATCTCTCAAAGCAATACCCAAAAAACAAACTATAAACCTACTACCAATAGGAAAATCAAATCAATCATCGATAGCCATTAATTTGTAACTTTGGTCATTGGACTATCCAATCACCATTTGTCTTTCAATATATACATAATCAAATCAGGTTTGAATGAGATTTGGCAATGATGGCACAAGATTGTGTCCATTTTTTCATAAGTATTCAATTGTTTCCACCGTTTTATTCATTGAGCATTGTAAGCTAGAATTTGAACCATGTGAGATGAGAACAGATTGTTAGTAAGTTTGTTATGAAACTATTTTATTAGTGTGAGTACATATTTCCCTTAGCATTGTCTTCGTATTTTGTGCTCTCTTCACACCCTGTGTGTGATGGTTGAGTTTTTTTGGCATAGTTCGACTGCATTCACCTTTGCTTATTTTCTTTACATATTATCTCTAGCAATTCAACATTTTAGAAAAAATGCCTCTAAGGAGGAATCCCATTAGAATGCCTAAGAAATACCCTAAGGTGAATAAATCTGTGGAATAAGTAGAGACTTCACAACAAACCCATGTTGGGGTTGAAACCTCTTCAAAAGAATATTTACCAATTATTTATATACCTACACCATAGGAGGAACAATCGAGACCTATTCTCAAAAATATTTATTTTATCACATGTGCTCAAACCCCTTTCTCGGGATGGGGGTAGGTGTATAGGAGGCTTCATACAAAAGAGTACCCTGACATAATACCTCATAGTGATCCAAAATGGATCCAGGAAGGCCTAAAAATAAAAGTTCTTGGAATCGTAAGAAACCAACGTCATTGTTTCCGTCTCATCATGTTGATTCCAGCCATATAATTTTTTCCTCAAATGAACACTGTATGCAAAAGTTATCGCGTTATGATCAAATTCCCAAACAGGCAAAAAGTCAACTGGTCAAAGTCAACGTTGATGTCAGCAGTATGATAGGTGACGTCTGGATGATGTCAGCATGATGATGTCATCATGCTAATGTGATGTCACCAGGAGGTGACACGTGTCATGCAGATTCGACATTTTCAGGTCGAGTTGGCACTGTACAGATTCGACACATGTCACTGTACGGATGACATGTGGTAGTCTGTACATGACGTGTCCCAATGATAGGCTGACACGTGGCAGTACAGACGATGGCTAGGTCATACAGATGATGACATGGTAGGGTGACTATGCAATATGGATGTGACATGGCATGACATGTGGTTGTACGACAGGTGATTGGGCAGGTGACAGGGTTGTACAGAAGCTGAATGGGTTGTACGGTGGTGACGTGGCATGCTGAATGGACGTTGACTCTGTCACTGATTGTGCTGGTACATACCAATCACATGGTGACATGTGGCCCAATCATAGGGCACCATGTGGCACCTCGGATTTAGTCAATGACAACTAGTCCAAAAGTTTTTGTGGCTCCGGGGGATTCAAACCCCTGACCTCATGGAGTGGGCAACGAATTAACAACCAAAGGCGGACCGGTCGGGCTACATGGAAGGGCTTGACCCTATTCCTCCTATTTTCATTTTATGTTGCATGTGGTGTGTTGTGGGGGATAAGCCCCGGTCGGCAGGGGCCAACCCGGACCGACCAGGAGTTGCAAGGATGTGGAGCCCATGGAGACTTGGGATAGGGCCACATATGACCAACACCCTGTAGACCAGGGCTAACAACCAGCGCGCCATCCCATCCCTCGACCACATGGCAAGTCTCATATGACCAGGAGCCCGAAATTCAGGGGTTGCACCCAATATTTTCCAATTTTTGGGTTTTTCAACCATATAATATATATTTTTATGATTTTAAGCGTGTTTTTGGAAGATTTTTTCCATTATTGGAGGATCTGGAGCCCTTTTTGAGGCAAGATATTGGGAGGAAGTTGGGAGGAATTTACCAACTCCAAATCTATTTAAACTAGAAGTTCTTGGCAGCCTTAGCTAGGTTTAGAAGAGGAAAAATTCTATAGAATTGTGAAGCCAAAGTTAGTTTTATGCAGGGAAGCTATTGAGGAGAGGAACTTTGTGGGCCAATTCTAGGAGCTTCGTTCAACCATTTCCAGTGCCTTCAGTTGTGTTGGGTTATTGAGGTCTAGAAGAACAGAGCCAAACCAATTTGTAATCCATTTGACACTTTTATGATGTAATTTTGAAGCTTTGAAGATAAATAAGAAAGCCTCACCCACTGAGACAAAG